>LOJH01033092.1:1647-16373 GCA_001685095.1 Ellobius talpinus | reverse complement strand
TCCTCCTCATTCTGAACCTTAGGATGGAGTAAACGTACTAATATAATGCAATGGTCTATAATACGGAAAGATTAGGATATAGGAAGGTCTTTTGTCATTCAGACAAGTTTTTTCGTTTTGATAACGATCTTTTTTTATTTTCAAATATTCTATTACTGATTGGTATATTCCCTGAGCTAATTTTGTTGCTGTTTTTTTCCCAACCAGCTATAACATATTTGACGTTTATCAAATTTCTTCTTCTCTCTTTCAACAGGTAGTGATTGAACTCCATTAGTTTGCATGGCACTAGTAACTGAATATGAGCACCGAGTGGTGCAGATAATCCCCAGCCCAAGGTCTGGCTCTGTCTTTCTAAAAACAGTACTATGGGTGTTAGCTTTCAACACTGCTGCTCCCTGTTAGATTATCTGGATAAAGAAGTGGAGGACCTTTTCCTCTGTGGATCCTCTTTGGACATACACACACCACACACACACACACACCACACACATACACACACACCACAAACACACACACACACTCCACACACATACACCCCCACACACACCACACACACCACACCACACATACACCACACACACATACACCACACACATACACCACACACACAACACACAACACACACATACACACACATACACACACACCACACACACCATACATACACACATAACACCCCCACAAACACCATATAGACCACACACATACACATACCACCCACACATCACACATACACACACACTACCCCCTCACACCACACATACACACACACCCACACACACATCACACACACATACACACATCACCCCCACACACACCACCCTTACACACACATGCACACACACCACATACACACACATCACACCACACATACACACACACCACCACCCACACACAAACCACACACAACATATACACACACACCACACACACACCACAGACACCGCACACACACACCATACATACGCACACACAAACAAACACACACACAAAATAATCCAAAAAGTACCGGCGACAAATTTCAGTTGATTTCTAACCTGAAATTTTTTTTTCTCTATTTTACATCCTCTTTTTTCTAAAAGTAATTTTATGATTTCCCATGACTTTTGTATTATTTATTTTTACTAGTTTGTTTAGTCTCCCTGGGTTAAGACTTCTTTTCCTCCTTTACCAGGTATACAATGTCATAAGTGTTGATATTACTTCCTAGGTTTATAACAGCTGCATCTGCTAATTCAGCAGGATTGTATCCCAGGAGGCAAACTGGCTGAGACGCTTGGAGTCTGTGTCTGTCTACACCTGCCGATATTTATATGTGTGCAATTTTCGTGCAGGCACGCCATTTTCCTAAACCTCTATACTGTTTCAGACAGTTGAGAGAGGTGAAGTGAGCTTGTGTGTGCTGACTGTCTCAACAGCCTAAAATCAAGAAAGCTGATACAATAGCTTAAAAACGGCCAATGTATCTAGCTTGATGGTCACATGTATTTATAGTATTTTTAAAAGCTTCAACAGTGCATTCTCCTGTTGATGGTGTCTTAGAAACTAAGGAAGCCAACTCATTCTTGTCCTTCTGTTTAACAGAGCTACAATGTCACTGGGATCTCCTAGAGCGTGACAGTGGCCTTGTAACATGGTGCATGTCTCCAGGACAGACCAAGTTTGACTGAAAATAAGAATATAACGTATAGAACAATTTTGTCCATAGAGTGATTTCAGGCCAATTTGACGTTTCCTTTAGGTGTTCTGGATTCTATGTCTCTTTTGAGGATCTGTAGTTGAGGCAATGCATGTAAGCACATGCTGATGAGTTGAGGTATGCTGGCTTTTAAATTACATCTGCCACCATCTTATTCTCTATTATTTCCATTAAATTTCTATTTCTATGTTTATTATAAAGTACCTATTTTTTCTAATTATTTTTTAAAAAAAGAACGAGAAAAGCTAAGGGATGGAAGGCATTTGCCTTTTCCTTTCTCTCTTTGAACTCATATGGTTAAAGAGTTAAGACATAAAGTTAGATCTTTAGAAGCATAACTAATGTAATTAAGAATAAATAAAATTAATAATTGCATTAATTTAGCAATGATAAGTATTACTGTATCCTGTTTTAATTTGGGGTCATCACTACTAAAAGCTTATATTTAATAAAGAGTTTGTTAAAGCTAAAGCTTTGGGTAATCTCTTGGAGACAGATAGACCTAGAGCAAATGGTTTTTTGTAAACAGTTTCTATAATCTTAAGACAATAATATTCATCTACACTAACAACGTAACTCAACTTATTATGGGACTCAACATAATAACAGGCATTTTGGAAATGAGAACATTGAATTACAATTATTATGAATGCTGTTTAATGGATGTGACCATTTTAAATATGCAACAAACAATAACACAGACACTGTGTTGAATAGTATATAATATACGTGAATTATAAAACAATTCCTTAATGCTCAGTTTGAAACAAAAAAAGTCATCCATGGGAATAAGGACTATTATTTTCATGTGATATCTTCACTATAAATGCAAAAATTACTATTTCATTTTACTGTGGCCTTATGTAATAGGAGAGAATTACATTATTTTACTCTCATAGACAGTGAATCTTGGGAATGCCCTGGAAGTTGGTTAAAGAGATACTAAAGGAAGACAGCACTGGCAGACTGTAGCCTGTTGTACAAGGACTGTAGTCTTCTCAGTCACTATCTTTCTCCTTCTCTCACTATTTAACTTGTGTTGTTTAAATACAATTGGAAGAGAAAATGCTCTCATTTGAAGAGTAGAAGGCAACCTCTGTGTAGGTAATCACATCTGTCTCTGTGGCACACGCTTTTGCTTCCTTTGTAGTTGAAGATAGAAGATAAACTAACCAGTAAAACAGGAAAATAATTTAAAGGCTTAAGGAAATGAATACTGTGACTGAAAAATCGGGTATAAAATGTTCTCTTAAAAAGAGTCTTTTCACTGAAAAACTAATTTTTGTGTGCATTCTTGACCATTTATGTTGATTCCAAAGTTGTCATTCTATATCAGAAAGTGAGTTAGATGGTTTAGAGTTTCCTTCAAAATCTACAATTATCTAGTTATTTCAACGGCTGCCATAGATAAAATATTTAGGCATTGGGTGTATGTTCTTAATAAACAAGTGTTAGCTTAAGATTTCATACCATAAAACATACAAAAAGGTCCTTAATTCTTCAAGCCCTAAATAATGGCATGAGTTCAGGGAGAACAGGTGACTGCATCTTCATCGATATTTTAGTGTTGGATTTTGTGTAACTCATGCTATGTTTTCATAACTGGTTAGTTTTTTTTTGGAGAATAAGAGGTGAAAAGGTTCATTCTTTAAATATCTATGAAAAAACTGCTTATTATAGGTAAACGCTTCTATGTTTAGGGTTGCCCATATATTGTAGAATATCGTCAATGGCTAGAATAATAATTTTACTTTCTATAGTGTATTTTTCCTGACTTCACTCATATTATCTATGTTCTTGCTAAAGGGCAAGATTTTGTACACATCTGGAAGAAATCATTAATATTAAAGCTGTGTGGCTCTCTAAACCGTGGGATCAAATATTGTTTATCTCAGCCTAGTAAGGTTAAAATCAGGAAAAAATGTAATTTATACTTTATGTTTCTTTAATAGGTTAAATTCTTAATTATGTGTTTGTATCTCAGATATGTCCTTGTTCAAGTTGTAGGCCTAGAATTGACAAATCCCGTAGAAGATACCAGGTCAGCTCTTGCTTTGGACTAGTGTGTGCGTCTCACCTTCACACAAAAGAGATTGTTTACAATAAGGTGCTTCTTTAAACTGCTTTGGGTCTCTGATATTTTGAAATGCTGAGCAAAATATAAAGGTATGGTTCAGGTCCTAGCATTGTCTTTCGTTCTACACTGCTTGGCTTCTTGCCTTCCGGGCATCTGCGACAGGAAGGGAACAAGCAAGAATTATTTCCTTGAATTTGCAGATGACAAAGACATCCACACTGGGCTCATAAGTGCTACATGTTTCCTGTGGTATTGAATTATTTGTCCCAGTTATTGCATCTTTCTTTCTCTGTTTAATGTAGAAAGTAGGGGCATATATTCATGCATGTGCAAAACAGCCTGGAGTTAATAATTAGTCAAGTGGAATTCCAAACTGAAATATTTAAGTTTGTTGATGAAAGAGGTGAAGTAATTGTGTGTGGGATACATTTCAGGAGAATGGACAGGATGTGTGAACAGGAAGGAGAGAGTCAGATGGGTGTCTCTGTCATGTAGTAAGTAAGTAAGTAAGCAGCTGTGCTATGGGAAAAAAATCTCCAAAAACTATATGGCAATGATAACCTGAGTTGTTAATAATGGTCTAGGAAAGTTACTAGGAGCCTTTGGAAATTGTTCTGTGATGTTTTGGTCTCTAAGGAAGCTAAGAGGGAATATAATACCATCCACCTTGTCATTAGAAGACAGAAAACTGAAATTCTTTTCCTAGCACCAAGATATAAAGAATGTTCAGAGATTTTTGGATAGTATGCACACTAAAAAGGCATTTGGGAAGATCAGTGTTGGCAAAAGCCTGCAAGAAGGAAATCCATACAATAAGGAAGTATATTGTGCGATAATGGATATTCTCATGTATTCAAAGAGCTTATATTAAGTAATATTTAAAAAGGGAATGAATATTTTAAGTACCCTTTTAAAATTGAACATTGCAAGGTACATTAAGAAAGTAGAATAGAATGCAGGTTCCTCAGTGTTAGAGTTAATGCTAGCCCTAGCAGTAGTTATTATGAAACTAAACAAAGAAACAAAAGGATACTGAATCAGGTGACCAGAAGTATCCAGTCTTGTTCATAGATGAATTCAACAGAACTCAAGCCACTCAGTAATATGCATCTACAATAACAAAAGACAATCTCTATTCCAGGGGAAAAGGAAGGGTTAATGAAGGAATCAAACTCAGACTGTAGATGGTGGGCAATATTGAGCACATGAGGAAAGACAGGACAGTTTTAGATGGTGTCATGACTTTATAGCTACGTGTGGAGATACTTCAGATTCTATAAAGAACAATTAGGCAGGCAGACTTTGAATAGAATGCAGAAGGAAAGCAGGGGGCTTCTAGAACTTTCTCACCTGTGTGCCTACTGTTGGACATAGCACACAGAGGACAACAGAGAGCCGGAGGGGAAAAGGTGCAGTCATGCAGGATTTGCTGCTCCAGGGACCTGTGTTGGATCCTGGCACTGGGAAGGTACAGGGAAGAGGACTGGGAAAGGGAGAGAATGCAAGAGGAGATGCACAGTCAGGAGGCAGCTTGCTTGTGCCTAGTGAGGAACGGTCTGCAAACAATGAAGGTGGCTGCAGGACACTGAGACAGGTAAATTGGGGGAGCTGTCAGGAAATACAAATAACCCAGTCCAAATCATCTCTTTAGCCAAGAGCTTGATGAGACTCCATCTGTAGCTCATTAATATAAATTCCACAGTAGCATTTTGTGGGTGTTTGGGGACAATCTGTGTCACCTTGCTCCTTTCCACCTTAGCAGAGTTGGGTCAATGTTTTCTACAGATTCCCACATCCTTGAATAAGAAAAACAAAGAGTAGGACACTAGCAAATTGGAAGAGGTTTTATTATTATGCTTAGGGAGACTGGCTGCTAGACCCTTTGAGCTGTCCCTCCTCCCCTCGCCTCTATCTGTTTTCGTAGTTTTGTTTAGAAGTTAAGAGTGATGGAAAAGCTGTATCTTTTCCTTGGACTTTACATAACAAGCTAAGCCTAGACGATTAGCATCGCTCTTTTCCTACCTGCCCTCAAACCTGTGGGGTTCTGCTTGTTTTTCAGCTGCTCCTCATCTCAAACATCCCTGTTATTTTTGTCTTTTAGTTTCTTCTTTTCTCTGGATTCTTTTCTTAGTAATGAAGTCCATTTCCATCTCCCCTTCAGTCGGGTTCTTTCCCTGCGTGGCTTTTGTGAAGCCTTGCCGCCTTCTCAGATGCGGGGTAACAGAACCCGTATCTGTGGGAGGCAGGTCTGCTGTGATCACTTTGAACTCAATAAGGAAGGGGATATTTACAGACAAAGTTCTTCTTTTTCTCTTAACGGGATTAAGAAGCTCAGCTCCTTAAACTCTTGCATATAACATTGACATTTCCAGGGTGTGTTTGGACCAGGGAGTTCAAAGAGAAGGAGTGAAAGAGAAAAGCCAATATGACTTTGTTTTTTACCTTGCTGGAGGATCTGTTTGTGCAAATCGCCTATAAGCTTATTGACCTGAATCTTTGACTCCTTGTTTTTCCTGGATTTGGCTGGAGTGGAGACACTGATGGAGAGCCGATAGGGCTGATTGAACAGCCCCCAGCTTTGCTTGGCATGAACCTGGCTTCGCTTCTGCACCACCTCCCTCCCTTCACATGACATTATTGTTCCTTGGCAAACCTTAGGCTGCCCTAGGACCAGTTCTCCTTCACATTCTGTTGTAATGCACTTTAAAAATCACCGTGTTTTTCTTGCATGGACTATCCCACGGTGAGAACTGAAAAGTAATGACTTTTTAAGGAACTAGGAAGAGAGATAATAGTCATATCTGGCTTGTGTTTTTAATCTCATGATAAGTAGTACACCTGTGATGTGGGGCTGCCAGTCTTTCTTAGCTGCTTAAAAAGTCTCCACAGCGTGGTTATTACTCAGAACTCAGCAGAATGTTTTAAATGATGATCAGTGGGACAATGAGGGGCACCTGAGCAAGCCCCAGGGCAGCAAGAGAGTAGATAGGCAGGTTTTGGTGGTAATTGTTTGGTGAAACCAGATGGCTTAGTAGTTTTTCTTTTTTTTTCCTGTGACATAATGCTCCTTATATAAAGGCCAGATAAAGCTTTGTCTACCTACCTCACCTTGGACACTAGATCAAGACAAAAATTTTAACAAGGCGAAAAATTATTGATTTTGCTCATATATGAAATGTCTCATACTGTGGTGTTTATAGAAGTCATGTATGAAACCATATCCCACTTTTTTGGATATGATAAGCCCGGTGCATTTTTCTTCCTGTGAAATGGCCATCAACATTTCACATGTGCAGCCTGCTAAAGTTCTTCTACAAGATAAATTTGAACTTGGTAAGACATGCATTCTGTTAGAATTTCTGATGCAATCTCATGTTATACCAAAGCATATTTCTCTTTTTGTCTAGCTAAATACATACGGCTTGGGAGGGATTAACTCATTTTCAATGATATCTTTATTTCAAATGAGCAATATGTTTACAACAGAAAGAATGGATATTACTATAAAGGCCATTTTCTTATAATTTAGAAAATGTATTTGTTGGTTTAAAGAGTAAGGTTTTTGCAAGAGCAAGACCCTTTCTGAACTTGTAAGATTTATCTTGGTTTGTTGCTTGTTCTGAATGTTAAAAGTCATATAAAAGAAGAATAATCTATTTAATATCATGGCATTATATTTATATACATCTGGTTATTATGAGACACATGCATTATTGATTGGCTCTTTCAGTTTTAATCTAAATATTGAACCAGTTGATTATTAAATTTAGCTGAACAATATGAAAGAGAACTACCTATATGGAAGCACATTTTAATTTCTCCATTTTCTTGGGTGCAGTTTTGTACTGAATAAAGATTCAGTGTTTCTTAAGAAAGCATTTTTAATCGAATTGCTGTTATATTTAAAGTCTATTTATCTCAGTGTTATGTAATTTATATTTGAGCATCATCCTCTTGTTTGCCAAGCATGCCTATCTACTAGCGCTGTTTATTTTTCTATTTTAAAGGAAACTGTAAGTATGAATAGCTTTGGTAATGCCTGGGTAGCCAATTTACTTTAACCGTATGAATTAGGTTGGTTCGCAAACCTGAATGTTAACTGTTGGGTGAATCAGGATTAAAGAGAAAGTGTTCGCTCTGTAGGAGACTTTTCTTGGAAATAGCAGTGTCTCCTCTCCTTTATATCCTTAAATATCACAAATGATTTCCAGTTTCATGGTTCTGCTCTACCATTTAGTAAGTTTAAATCAAATAGGTTTTTCAAAGCTCTTAATCTTCTCACATAAAATTTGCATTTTCTTGTTAGTATGTAAAATTCTCTCAGTGATTTGTTATCATTTGAGAAGCAACAGGCAGTATTAGGCATTTGCCCATCCATTACCTGATGGGATAATCTTTATCTCTGGTAGTCCTAAACATAGAAGGTGTAGAGGGGAATGTAGAAAGCTGTAATATGATGAATTTAATTAGAGTAATAAAGTTAGTCACTTTTTGTTGTTCTTAAGAGGTCAAATGAAAATAGCTCGACGTGTTGTACCAATAAAAACTGATAACGAATGCAGATTGTCCTCTCAGTGCTTTCCTTTCCTTTCTGAGATTAGACAGATCAGCGCTGAGACTATGCACCAATTACAATAATTGGGATAATGGTAATAACAACTCCCATTTTCTGTTTGTCCCTGGAAGTCAGGAATCTTGTTGTGTGCACAGTGTTTCTAATCAGCTTACTGTCTTGAGGGTAGATATCATTTTTCCTTTGTCTTCCATAGGTTTGGTACTTTGGTCAAAGTCAGAGAAAACTACTAAGGTAATAAATACCACATTACAATGAGGAGGACAGGGAAGATGTTTCAGTGGATAGGAAATCTGTAGCACCAGTGTGAGGATGCAAGTTCAGATCACCATAGCTCACTAACTCCCTGGCAGGAATGTAGGTGGTCACTAATTCAAGTATTTGGGAAACAAATATGAGAAAGAGGTCCCTTGGCACAGGCTGACTAGCAACCCGTAACTGGCAAGCTCAGGGTTAAGCGAGAGACCTTGCCTCAATAAACAAAGTGGGGAGTGATTGAGAAAGACACCCATGTCAACTTCTGGCCTCTTCATGTACAAGCATACATGTCCAGACACATGTTTATTTGCACATGTATGAACACACATGAATGTGCATTCCAAAAAAATATATTAAAAAATTACAGTAGGTGTTGGGAGCTAGCACATGTAATCCCAGCATCCAGGAAAATTAGACAAGATACTGCTTCTAGTTTAGGCTTGTTGTAAGGAGAGGCTGCTTGTTGATTCCTGGCTGTTCGGCCCCAAAATAATCACACAGAAACTGTATTAATTAATTCACTGCTTGGCCCATTAGCTGTAACTTCTTATTTGCTAACTCTTACATCTTAATTTAACCCAATTCCATTAATCTGTGTATCGCCACATGGCTGTCGCTTATTGAGTAAAATTCCCAGCGTCTGTCTCTGGCGGCAACTCCATGGCTTCTCTCTGACTCTGCCTTGTTTCTCCCAGCATTCAATTAGTTTTCCCTGCCTACCTATCAACAGGCCAAGGCAGTTTCTTTATCCAGCAATGATAATCACGGCATACAAAGGGGAATCCCACATCATAGGCTAACTTGAAATACAGTTAGAGACTCAGTCTCCAAAACACCAATAAAATAAATAAAAATAAAAATAAAAAATAAGGCAGAGGGTATTAGTTTTAATAAAATCATGGAAATATTTTTCTGATATTCATTATGAAATAATTCTTTCAGAAGGAAATGAAAACATCTGAAGTCTAAACCTCACTTTCACAAAATATTTTTAAATGGACTTTCTCAAAAACAAAACCAAATAAACAAACAAAGCAAACACAACAACAACACTCTTGCACAAGTAAAAAACTATGGAGTTTTACCAAAACCAAGAAACAACAAGTATTAAGTAAATGAATGAGAAATGTTCTTAAAATATTCCTGTCATGTAGGGTCTCTTTAAAGGCTTAATAGATAAAAACCTGTCTGAAGTACAGAGAGAGGGTATATCAATGATGCAAGGTCTATACTGAAAGTCCTTTTGACCATTGAGACTTAATGAATGGCCATGTCACCCTGTACGGTGTCATGAAACAGGCCATAATTTCTCACTGCCTGTTCCTTGTATTCTTGTTTTCAGGCAATTCAAAGGAGCAGAAACACACCAGAGTGTGTATACTTGGGCTGAAGCCAGTAATAAATGACTGGGGTGTTTACAATTCCATCACAACTATTTGGATAGGAATTTTGGCCTTATGGAAATGTTTGCAAATTGAACTCTTTGAAACTGTTTGACCTTAACACACAATAAACCTAAGTGAAAAGCAGGGAAAGGAAGGAAGGAAGAGAGGAAGGGGGCATTGTTTGCAGGGAGAGCTCTGGGCACTGTGAAAACTTCTCCCTTTTCTGAAGGAAATGCAGTGTGGCAGATGGTAAGAGTGGGTGTGAGATAAACACAGGAACTCGAAAAGCAAGCAACACATTCTACCAGGTTCTGTATCAGCGATCTGGAGGGGTGGAAAGATTAGACAAGGAACTCTTCAGAAACTTGACAGTGGCTGTGTCGCACCAGGCCTTATGCACATAGCAGAGATGGAAAGGAAAACTGCACAGACAGTAGACTGTGATGATATTTTTTTGACAGTGAGAAGGGAAGATCTTTTTATTGATTAAAGGCATCAATTTATCAAGGGAGGGATCAACAACCAAGACTCACAGACCATCCTCCATTCCTCCACCTGGCTGACAATAAGATCTGATGATATTCTATTGGTGCCATGGAATTAGCATACGTCTCTGTACCTGGGGGTCTTGGACAAACTTCTAATTTTGGGGGCTATGCAAATTGCACTTCAAACCCTAAGAACTCACTCATGTGACCTGCTTTTGTATGTGGGCATGGATGTGGGTAAATGGTCTTACTGAATATTTTAGAGGCAGAAGAAAGACTATATAAAGAATATTTTCATCTCTCAGAATAATATAGTAAATGAAGGAAAACCTTTGTCTATGTAAAAGAAAGGAAAGCATGTAACATGTGGACCCTGTGTAGATGTTTGGATGTCCCTCAGCCTGAATCTGCCTGCTTTAGTCTTCGTTGTACATTCCTGTGTTCTGTCCTGGAGGCTGATGTTTGTATAATACTAGCATATAGTCATTCTTTTTTTTATTTATTCTTTTCTCATACAAGACTACAGCCTCTCCTCCTTCCACTCCTTCCAGTAACCCCCACCTTCTCTCTCTACCAGATCCACTTCTCCTCCATTTCCCTTCAGAAAAGCGCAGGCCTACCAGGGATATCAGTCAGAGAAGACAAGATATGATAAAGCTAAGCATAAACCTTGCTATCAAGGCTGAATGAGGCCACCCAGTAGGAGGAAAAGGGTCCCAAGAGCAGGCAAAAGAGTCAGAGACACCCCTGACTCACTGACATGTGTCTCACAAGAACACCAAACTACACAACAGCATATATCCAGAGGGCCTAGTGCAGTCCCATGCACGCTGTGTGATTGCTATGTCAGTCTCTGTGAGCCCCTATGAGTCCTGCTTAGTTGATTCTGTGGGTCATGTTTTCCTGTTGTGCTCAACCCCTCTAGGTCCTACAATCCTTCTTCCCCCTCTTCCTCAGGGTTCCCTGAACTCTGACTAATGTTTGGAGACATTTGCTCCCATCAGCTGCCAGCGGAAGCCTTTCTGGTGGCCATTGAGCTAGGATCTGATCTACAAGTATAATGAATATAGCAGAATATCATTAGGATAATTTCAATAATTTTATTGATTTTTTTTCTTTTTCTTTTTTTCCAGTTGTGGTTCTAGCCTAGGTCTCTGGGGTATCCAGCTTCTAGTTTCTGGCCATCCAAGGTAGTGTTGAGCATGGGTTACCCTCCCCTCCTAAGGGAGTTAAACCGGTCCTTAGTTGGCCACTCTCACAATCTCTGACCCACCATCACCCCAGTACATCTAGCAGGCAAATGGGTTATAGGCTGAAGGTTTTGTGGCTGGGTTGGTGTCCTGCCGCCCCCCCATGCCATCCCTGGTTACAGAAGACGGTGGATTCAGGCTCTGTGTCCTGCATTACAAGGAGTCCCTGCTAGTGGCACTTTCACACGTGTCAGGGAGTTTCCACTGTACTAATTTTCCACATCACTTTCCCCGAGAGCCCCCAGTTCTAGTTGTACCATCCCAATACTCATTTTTAATAAGAAGTAATAACTCTATGGCTATGCATGTGATAAGACAAAAGATAGTTTATATTATGAGGAAAACACATGTTACAAAAAATGATGAGTTTTCCTTGTAGAACAAATGGCACTGTTGAGACATTTAAGGTGATCTCCCAAAACATCAGATCATTAATGAAGACACATTTTGAAAATTATGTATTATGCATATGTTATGTTCATATTTCACATGGCCAAGCAGATTAATACATGTATTCATTCTCCTTTGTACTTAATTTTACAACTGTTTAATTAGCTTTGTATCAAATAATAATAGAACTAGAACAGTCCAAAAGAGTGTTAAATAAGTCTGAGATTTGAATAATTTGCATAAATGTTGGATATTACTTCAGAACTCAGCGGCTGGTTTGTCAACAGTGCCTGGATTCCTGAGCACTCTAGGCAGAATTGTGAGCTTAATCAGAAAGGGTCTACTGATCTTCACTTATTACTCAAAGGCCTGTTTTCTCCGAGAGTAACGCAGTTATACCTTCAGTGCTGGCCACTTGTCCAGGACTCTACCTCTCTCTAATTCCCACTTACGTCTCTTAGCAAGCACCTCCTACATTGTCAGGCCCCACCAGCCCCAAATCAACCCATTGAAAAACATAGAAGAACAAGGTAAATTCATAGTAGTCAACAGTGATCAAGAACGTTAAGTTTGGTTTTGGGTTTCAGTAACGTTCTTAAAATGCCTTTCTAATTATATTAGATACCTGAACGACAAATTTATCAAAATTGAATAAACTGTCAGAGTTGGTAAAGGCCACAGAGAGGAAACCCAGCTTTAAAGCCCCATGAAGAGAGCATTGTCCCATGCTTCTGAAAATCTGGATGATGTTGTGGGTACCATCTGTGTTTTCCTGGTGTTATCACACGGCATTCAAGGTCCTACTGGCACTGAAGCAGTGGGGGATGTGGGAGGACTCAGCCCTCGATAGAGCCCAAATAAGTCTTGTGATAACATGTTTGGGACAATCTCTGGTGTCAGAAGCTAGATATAAATCTGAGAAAGGGTAAAAATGGCATGACCTGTGATTTTTTTCAGAAACATTTCCTCCCAATAGATACAGAAACTTCATTAGGCCCAGGTTTTATGGTAAGAAAAGACTCCTGGAAGTAGCCACAGAACTGGTCAGCTTGCATCCCACTGTTCAGATTGATTTTTGTAAATGACTCATGCTAAGACACACAGAGATGTTTATTCTTTAGGTGACTGTATGTCCAGATCTATTTTTTCTTATTGCTGTCAGTGTGTCAGCATATGTAAAATGCATAGTTTAATTTGCTTTACTTGACTGTTGGAATAATGAATGACTCAAAACACAGGGTTGTACCAGACTGGTAAACTCAAAGCAGAAACACCTGCCTCCACCCTTGCCTATTTGAGTTTGATCTCTGAAACACACATGGTAGTAGAAGAAAACTGACACCTTGAAAGTTGCTCTCTAAATGTGATGTACATTCTGTGGTACACATATCTGTATCCATATGCACACACACATGCATGAACACATACACTCACATATGTGCGCATGCATGCACACAGAGCACACATATGTCCATTGAATAAATGCAGAACAGTCTATCACAGTGGTACTCAGTGCATACGGAATTTATGTTCCAGATCCAATAGATACTGATTGAATGCCTGCTGTCTCAGCCATATGAGCCATGCTATGGATACAAAGCTGAGTTTATTATCCTAGGGGCAGACATTGCTAACATGATGATAAAGGGTTGTCTAACCTAGTGAGGCAGGTGAGAGAAACTGTCTTTAAGAATGCGGTGTTGGAACTGGAATCAATGTTGCATAGGCATAAAGTGGCTTCATCGGAGCTATAACCAAATGTTCATAGGTGTGAAGAAGGAACTGACTTCCCAGGCTCAGGGAAGAGAACATAATGTTTAGAGTCTGGTAATACACAGAGGGCAATGGTGACTTTCTTATAGTCGACTCCAGAGAGACAAAGATGAGGATCAAAAGGTTTAGGAGGGACAAGGAATGATGAAACTACTAAGAACAAGAAACTAAACAAAGACAGATACAAGAGGGAAATGCATAACTGGAAATCTGAAGTTTTAAATGCAGATCTGAAGGACCAGCTAGATGACATAGTGGGTAAAGGTACATGCTGCCAAGCCCGAGGACACAGGCATGATTCTTAGAACCTACGTAGTGGAAAGAGAGAACCAACTCTGCTAAGCTGTCCTCTGATCTCCACAGGTACACTGTCATATGCATGTGTCCACACACATGTCCACACACAGGCAATACAACCACAAAAAACTGATTAATTAAAATGAAAAAGAAATCTTAATTCAAGTTTCCCATAAACCATAAGATAGAGAAAAAAAGATAAGTAAAAAAATACCAGCAGGAGCAAACTAGATTTATTGGCAAAAAATAAATTATATCACTTCTACTTAAAAATTTATTTACTCTATTTGTGTCCATGTGAATATATGCACGTGTGATAGGGTGTGTGCCCCTGCACGTGTAGGAGGAAGATGTTAAATCCTTTTGTAGACCTAGAATCATGGGACCTTGAGGAATGCATGACTTCCTTTGTGTCTGTGCTGGGATCTGGACCCCAGTCCTCAGGACAGTACTGCATGCACCTTTAACCTTTGCCTGACTTTCCAGTCCATACATTTTTGGAGAAATTGTTTGTTTTGTTGTTATTGTTTTGG
>LOJH01033091.1:0-16373 GCA_001685095.1 Ellobius talpinus | reverse complement strand
GATTGAGGGATGTCTGAGCTCCATTTCCAAGGGTCAGGAAGGCACTCACCCCTCTGATGGATCTTCTGGTAGAGGATCAGGGCCCCTTGCTGTCCAGGGGGCCTTGCAGACAAAGGATCTACCTTGCTGCTGGCAGGCTATAGAAACAAAGGAACTCGGGCCTGGTTGAACTCACCACCTGGTCCCAGCGCCCAAACAGGCTGAGCTGGGGGAATCTATGACCCCGAAGAAGGGAAGGGCATGATTGCTTTTTTGAACATCACTAGAATAAATAAATATAGGACTTTAGTTCATAAAGAACTTTAAGACCCGTTTCTGAAGACTTGAATAGGCAGATTCTCTCTCCTCATTTTGTGCTGAGTAGTGATGGTTTCTCGGGTTTCCAAGTAAAGATACTTTCTCCTTTAAGCCCGCAGTCCTCATTAACTCCAGCAGCGAGTGCTCTTGCAGGTTGCACAGCACTGGACACAATGGAGTTGGCTTCCTTCCAGGCAGGCAGAGAAGCAGCCCAAAGTAACTCATATCCCATATGGTGGTGCACTTAGTTCTTTCATTAGAATCTATTTATCCCATGAGGCCTCCTGGCAAAACATTAGTTTTGTATTTGATAAGTGTTTTAAAAATTAATTTCTTGCAAAATGACCTTTAAATCAGTAATCTTCACATTTAGGTAACAGAAAAAATGTACTTATCAAATAGCAAGTAAACAGTATTGTTATGGATTCTAATGTTTAAAAACAATTGCTAGAGCTCTCTTTCCCCTAATGTGCAAAGAAGGCAGCTATGAACCAGAGATCAGATGGACACACAGAAATGGATACAATTTAGAAAGGAAGTCAGCTCTGACCCTGCTGATCTGGCTGTGCCACATCTACATAGACAGCCTGGAATCAACACATGAACATTAGAGAAGTAGTAACTACAAGAGTCAGGGTACCTTTGTCATCCTAGGTAAGGCATCTTCTCTTGTCTCTTGACCTGAGCCATCTTCTGTCATTTGAGTGTGGCAATTCTTGCTTCACAGGTACACTTAGGGACAAGCCCTGGGGATGGAGGGATCTCTGTATAAATGGGTTTCTTTCTCCTGGGGACTGCCTGGTGAGGGCATAATCAGACAAGGTGTAAGTGGAGACAACAGAGTTAGCAGGTAGCATTCATGTTGAGAATTCCCTTGTTGTACTGATTTTTCTAGGCATGGAAATGAGAACAACTTACATATAACTATACCGAGCCAAGAGAATGTCCACCTTGTAGAAGAGAATAATTTGTGTTCGTACATAGCAAAGATAAGTGGAAAGTACAGAGCAAAATCATGGAGCGTCTGTCCTCACGTATCCAGTCTTCCTAGAATGGCTGTTTTGAAGTCAAAGATGAAAGTGACTGTCAATCAATCCTGGGACTGTGGACCTCAGGTTTGGTCCAGATTCATATAGGCAGTAGTGTCATTGCCCTCTGACTTCACTGCCCAGTTCAGCTTCTACCAGTTTGCCATTTGTAGACTCTAGGGGTAAATCTCCTAAATCTGCCACCTCAAATGAGGGAAACTTGAGCCCCAAAGGAGCTACAGAGGTGGGACTTCCTACCAAATCCCCCCTCTAAGTCTCCTTTTTATCATCTAAAAGACTAAGGTTTTACACATTTTTATTAAAAAATTTCCTTTTGAAGGGTAGACTTACTGTTTTCTGGAGAAACAAAACAAAGCTGGTAAGTACATAAAACAGGTTCCTTAAGAGAAACTGAAGTTAGGTTCAAGTTATTCAGTGTTGCTGGGCCCTAATGTCTTTCTCTGNGGGGGATAAAAAGGTGCAGTGTCAACACCTCAAACACTGGGAGTTAGGTAGAAGGCATACAGCAGACTCATTTATTTAGCAATGGGGGAAAGACTTACATATTCTCCCAGCACCCAAACATTCTGATTTGTTGACATTGTGTGTTGTTTGCCCTCATTGGCTAAGCATAATCAGAACCTCTGACAGCTCCAGGCAGACTCCAGGTTGGCTCCTCTCAGCTTGGTAGGCCTTAGCTTTCTACAATTCAGTACTTGTTGAGATCTGTATTAATTGTTGTGTATAAGAGATATTTAAAAAGTCAGGCAGAAAGTGTGAGGGTAGAAACTGGTGTGCAAAGTTCTTGGAATTCTCTCCCTCTGTGCTTTCCCTGCTAAAAGTCCTCCTTATCATCTTGCCTATGGTAAAATAGCAAATTTGGCAAAGTGATGTTTAGTCCTGATTGGGAACATGATTGGATTAAAAATATAGGAGATGAAGCCCCTTCTTATTTGTCTCTGTGAGGCCATTTTTCTCAGAGGCTTCACTTATGGGGTATACTCCACTCATGAATTTGTATAGACTTGTCCAATAGCCAGGGATTCTAGAAAAAAAAAGGAAAAGCAAAGGAAGCCAGTAAGTGAATCTCTCTCTGTCTCCCTCTTTCTCCTCTTCCTTCCTCCCTCCATCTCCTTCTTTCTCTCCATCCCTCCCTCTTTCTCCAGGCTGCCACAGTGTGAGTTTCTCTTCTTCTCCTTGCCCTCCCTACCAATCCAGACTAAAACCTCTGGAGCTCTGAGCCCAAAGAAACATTTCCTCCCTTAAGCTGTTTTATTTTGGTGTCTTGGCACCATACACAAAATTTAATGAGGCAGCCATTTAATAATGCATAATAAGCTAACATAGCAGAGAAGAAGCCAACAAGATGGTTAAAGCCTTAGATTTAGTGTGGGTGAATGGGAGTAAAAGACAGGAACCAATTTTTTTCCATTCCATGTAATTTAGCCAGTGTGTTGAAGACTACATCTACTCTTCTGGTAGACTATATAAAATTCATTGACCTTGACCATTTGACATGAATAAATTATTAGCCAGATAAGAAGTGTGATTCAATGCTAGGATGCTAGACTAAATAAGTAGTAACAGCAAGACATGAGGCATATGTAAGAAAGGGGTGGGCACTGAGCTCCACGGGACCAGGATCCCAAGGTCTCTCAGTGGGTAACACTTGCTCTGCTTTGAGACACCAAGATGATACCTGGCAAGAATCCCAGCAGGAAGATCTAAATATGGAAGTTTTGGTTTGAAAGAAAACAGAATACTTTTGTCTGAGTTAAACCTCAGTAGGAGTAGCATATTCATTTGATAAGAATTCTTTGGATAGAAAATAAAGCATTAATGAACAGCTGCAGAGGGCATAGCATTGTGTTAGACATTGTGAGGAGACATGAATCTTCTAGGACAACTTATGTTTATCTCTTGTGGTGGAGGGAAGGCTGTGAGTGTGACAGCATTGGTTATGTCTCGTGCTATCTATTCATTACCATTACAAATTCTTATGGACTACAAGGGTTGAAATAACAAAATAACCCTAATTTATATCTACTTCAGGTTGTTCATTGGGATAATCATTTTGTGTTAATTACTTGATTTCATTCTTGCTCTGTATTAGCTATAACATAGACATGAATAGCAAAACTCACTACCCTTGTTGGGTGGAATTGAAGCTTAGGTCGAAGCCCAAATGCACAGCCTCAACCTTAATTATTGACTGTAACAATGATAATTAGTTGTTGCTAACATGTGATTGCAGGAAGATTCTGGGTTGTATATGGATATAAGCATTAAGACCATATTTGTTAAGTTAAGCATTAGAAAATAAACTAACCCACATTCACATTGCTGTTCTCAAAGCTAGACTGAGTAAAAGTGCTGTCTTTAAAGTTAATTGTACAGCAGTTGGATAGACATAGAAAATTCAGGAACAAATAAATAAGTAATCAAAATTGGGAAACTATTCTGAGAAGTTGCTTGTCCCCCCATTCTTGAGCCTCTATCAGGGACACTTTGCATTTCCATTATCTCTGGAACTTCAGTCCCTACACAGACCCAGAAGTTCTCCACACCACATTAAGGCCATGATTGTATAGAAAGTAAAAAACAAGGGTCTGATAATTTACTGTTAACCTCTTCCTGTTCTCCAGTGAGTGTTCCAAGCATTTACCACATGTCGAGACCCCAATCCACCTGATCTTTCCTTTTGCTACATGACCTAGGCTTCTTCCTCCACCAAGAAGGTTTCTCATGAGAATTTATCTTATATATAAGTAAATTGAGGCACAGAATCTTCAAATAAAGTATTCAAAGTCTACCTGCTCATAATGACAGACAGAATCCAGACTACATCAATGTGACTATAAGCTTTGCCCTACTAGCTACTGCACCATACTCTCTTGGGTCATCCATACTGGTGAATTAATCAAGTAGTTCTATAGGTTGAAGGAATATTAGAAGAGAAATCTGCTTGTGACCATAGTATCCAGGTCAGCTGAGCCCATGCTTTGGAAAATGGGCTTGTATTTCAGTGTGTTTCAACACCACAGGCGTGTGTTTGGGTTGAATTGGTTGGCTCCCTCCCCATGTCCTAGAGGAACTCATATTAGGAAGTTCAATATTTCTTCTGTCCCAGCTGTGGCCAGAATGGCTGCTCTAACAACATATATTTTTTTCTCCTCAGCTTCCTCTTCTATATCCTCACTATACATAAAGACAATCACCCAGATGAAAATACAGAAATTGTACTAAAATCCTTCCTGGTCCCCCTAAAACTTTATCTCATCAGTTTCTACTACTGCATCCTTAATTTCTTTATTTAGCTCTTCTTTTTTCCTGATAACTATAATGCATAGAATCAAGTCTGAGTAGAAAAAGCAGACCTGGGAGAGAATTTAGTAAGGTCACCTGTGAGTCCTCAAACTTTTGTGAGGTAGGGGTTCAATAGTTAACTAAAACAGGATCCCAGTTGAGTAGACTTTTCTCTATTATAATATTGCCTGCTGGGACTAGGCATGTGGATTGCTTGCTGTATTCTTTGTTACATCTTACTTGTGTCTCTCAATGTCCCCTTTCCCTTAAGTTCCACTGGTCTTTAACCCCCTTTTGTTGCAAACATATTCTTTTAGAAATGCAGGTGTGTAATATTGTGACTATAAGTATTAGCTACTTTTTTATTGTTGTGATAAAAAGACCATGATCAAGGCAACTTGTAAAAGGAGGGCTTGTTTTGGGTTTAAGGTCAGGGGTAAGAGTCTATCACCATCATGATGGGGAAGCATGACACAGGCATATCACCATCATGATGGGGAAGAATGACACAGGCATGACACAGGCATGACACAGGCATGACACAGGCATGACATCAGGGTCCAGCCTTGACAGCATTCCAACATTCCAGGGTAGGAGCGTAAGGATTAGAATTGTTAAGCAAAAGGAACAGAGATATGAGAGAAACAAAAGACAGAAACCCAGAATAGCACCGGGATGGAAATTCAGTGAATACTGAATCCTGAATCCACCTGCATTTATTCTTCCACACATTTATATACTTCACTACAAAAGGGGAGGGGAGAGCAACAGGCTTCATTGACATGATATGAGGAAGAGACAGAGCATCCGCAGTCAAGCACCATCTACCCCGATACTTGTAGTACCAACTAACCACACCCTCAGTCAGGATCGCTTATCTGTTGTCAACACCGTTGAGAGAGCAAGACTAAGTTCAAACTCTCCGGCCTTTAGTCAAGGTGGACCAGGACTCACAGGTGTGGGCCCCCACACAGGCAGAAATGGTGCCTGGAGCTTGAGGCTGAGCACTGGTTTCTCTCATCTGAAGTTGCAAATCAAAAACAAAGTGGGTGAACCTGGAAAGTCACAAGTCTTTAAGTTCTCAAAACACACCCCAGTGACACACTTCCCCCAGCAGAACCATAGTTCCAAACCCTCTCCAGACAGGTCAACCAACTGGGACCAAGTATTTAAATATCCCAGACTGTGGGGCCATTCCCATTCAAATCACCATACTGTGGTTAGAAATGCATAATACCTACTTTGTCTGTAGCAATGATTCAAAAATCTCTGTCAGTCAAAATCACCTGGAGATTATCAGATAGATTGCCATCTCTTTAACACTATTCTTGAGTGAATTTGTTACATCCTGTGTTGTGATATTGACTAAACTATTTACCCTTTCAAATTCACGCATTAAGAACCTATTCCTTAGTGGCTCTGAATGTAACTTTATTGGACAGGAGGACATATAAAGACACAGTTGATTTACAATTAGAATTAAAGGTTAGGGTGGACCCTGAAACATTAATGGTTTGGGTGGCCCCTGAGACATTAATCATTAGGGTGGACCATGATCCAGTGGCTCCAGGGTTGTGTGAAGAGATTAGGAGACACAAAGAAACAGACTTTTAGAACACGTGGTAGCAACCATCTGGGAGTCATAGTGAGGCCTCGGGAAAAAGCAAACATGGTGACAGCTTGACCTTGACTTTCTAGGCTCCAGTATTAATAGAAAGTTATTTTCTGTCCTGAAGCCATACAGACTTTAAGCACATTTTATTATAATGCCCTTAGGAGACTCACACAAGTGGGGTAAAAAGTGCATTTCCAGCAGTCCCTCAGTTAATACGGTTCTCCTCAGCCTGAGCTAGTGTGTTTCCACCCTCTTACTATTTACGTAGTGAGCCCCTTAGCCAACTAGACTCTTTACAGCTTATTCAGCATACCGACCGCCTTGAACTGTTAGCCTCAGCTCATGATGTTTCACCACTTGGGTACTCTTTTGAGCCCTTCTCTGTGTGCTGAGAAAACCCCTGCCTGTTATTCAGTCTTTCTTTCTGTGTGTCTGGCTTCCTTCCTCCAGGTTCATACCTTACTGAAACACAGAGCCAATGGTGGTTACCAGAGGCTGAGGGGACTTGAGAGATTTTGCTCAATGTAAACTCTCAGATAATAGGAAGAATCAACTCAACAACTCCATTATAGTCCATGGAGATTGTAACTTAATGTTATACTATTGAAAATGGCTCAGAAAGTAGATAATAAGTGTCCCCACCACAGATAAAGACACATGTCAAGGTACTCTGTGTGTTAGTTTGATATAGTCAATCTACAATATATACAGATTTCGAATATATGTACACAATATATATTCACACATATATACATAAAATTTTATTTGCCAGATAAAAAGATTTGAATCCATATCTTCATGCGGATGGTATTATATCACATATATTGATTTCTTTGCTTTTAGTTTTTCACTCAGATTTATATTATAATTTATCTATCTGTATGCTTCAGAGCCACATTTTACTCAGCTGTGTTTCTAATGTTGGTCGCCAAGAGAACATCTCACTGATTATTAACTTTTAAAGTGTCTTTTAAAGTATAAGAAAAAATTATAATCTAAATGTAACTACCTTAGAGGAATTCCACTTATTGTGATATGCAGAAGGAATTAGATAACTCTCCACAATGCTCTTTCATGGTCCACTGTAATACAAACTAAATTATTTTAAATTAAAATAATACATGAGTTAAGTTGGAAAAAAACCCGCCTAAACATAACCTCCTCAGAAATCTTTCCATCATCCTACGATTTTGATAAAACTAATTTGTTCTTCCTCTGGGCCCATAACATTTCACCTTTCGTATTTCTTATAGCATAGCATAATTATTTATGTTTCTGGTCTTGAAGAACCACTGCACTTGTGACTAGCCCAGGTCTTGGCCCCAAATAGATATCCAGTAAATGTTATTTGAGTTAATGTTTGCTTAAATAAGCAGATGGATTCTTGTTGTATATAGAAAGGGCATGGAATTAGAGCCTTGGATGAGAAGTTGCCACAATCCTTGCTAATAAGCTAATGTTAAGCCTCACTGAATAGGAACCCACACAGAGAAAACTGTATGTCCTTTAGAAGACCCAATCCAACCTAAGAGAGCTTACTTACACAGAGAATGTTTAAAAATCAGGTGTTCCACCTCATCCTCTTGAATTACTTGGGATTTTTGCAAAGTGTGGATGCAAAGCCATTATCCTAGATTCAAAGGGAAGGGTTCTCCTCTAAGAATCTTAAGATGTCACTAGCTGTGCATGCCACTAGCAGCCGCAGGATTCAGAGACACTTTGTTTCTGATGATGATATTTTGTGACCCCATATTAGGAATCTTAAAATGTATCTGTTTCTAATTTATAGTACTTCATTTAAAAAACAAGACCAGGGTATTGCTAGACCACAGTATTTGGCAAAACCATCACTTCAGCAGTTCTAACACAGCTTAGTTACTTGTCATTAGAACTAAAGAGGAATTACCTCTGTGGCCTGAGAATGACTTCAGCCCCCACCTTACAAAAGAGTCTCTGTGCTTACAGGTGCATGTTAGCTGGTCTGATGTCCTGCTATGAACTTCACCCACAAGCTGCCCTCTGCAGCACAGCATAGGCCTCCCCAGTGCCCAGGGGTCTAGTATACTTTCAAATTCTGTACATTTATGATTCGTGAGAGATGTTCACAGTGAGGGTTTTCTTTAGGAATTACTGAAGGTTTTTTTTATTCTTTTTCTTTCTGTTTTTGGGCTGATGTCAGAAAAAAAAACAGCCACTTGAGTCCAAATGAAAGCAATGTTTCTTCATAATTCTAGGGTTCTTCTCTGCCCTAGGAATCAGTAGGACAAGTGTTCATACCAAGTGCCTTTTTGGCCCCATGTATTTTGAGTCCTAAGTCTTTAGGAGGGAGGGATAGAATAGCAAATGGCGCTGGAGACAGACACCCTGTGACTAAGAAGGATGGAGAGCAGAACTGAGGAGAAAGAGATACAGACAACAGGACAAAGAGGTAGAACTTCCTGGGAAGATGGACCCACAAGTGTCTACACAGAGGGGAGACAGAACATGGCTTTGAGAATTATGAGTGACTTTGTGGGAAACCAGTCCCTGGTGCAATAGGTGTGTGGAAGTGTGTTTTCCACAAGCCAGGCTGGCTTATGTCATTGCATCTTGGCCCCTCTATTGTCTTTTTTTAACTCTTTTTACCTTATGAACTCCTCACAAGAACACTATGAGATAATTTTCAAGGCTGACTCAGTAGAAGTAATTTGTAGTTGTTTTTTTGTTTGTTTTTGTTTTTGTTTTTGTTTTTGAATGTCCAGGCTTAGGTTTCTTGCCAGATTTTCATAACTTAAATTATCCTGCCTACTTTTTGCCTGCGGACTTTTACATTTTTTGATTTCTGTATATCTTTTTTTTCTTATTATTCCATGTCTGGCTGTGTGGCTGGGTGACTGGCCCCTGGCATCCTCCTCTCTTCCTTTTCTTTTTCTTCCTCTCCTCAAGCCTAGATATTTCCTCCTATTTATTCTTACTGCATGCCAGCCCCACCTATCCTTTCTCCTGCCGAGCTATTGGCTATTCAGTTCTTCATTTGACCAATCAGGTATTTTAGGCAGGCAAAATAACACAGAGAATTAAACAAATGCAACCAAAAAGAATGCAACATATCTTTGCATCTTTAAACAAATATCCCACAGCATAAACAAATATAACCATATTAAACTAATATTCCACAAGAGTAATTCACTGGCCTAATGCCACCCAGGAAAGTGGTAGAAATGTAATAAGAGTCTAAGTATGTTTTGATTCCAAAGTTTCTTTTAATACTCAAACCTGAGATGCCATCCTTTTCCAGACTGAAGATATTTTGTGAACCATGGTCATAGCTAAAGACAAATTTGGATGCCCACTTCCCAAGAGTGGACAAAGGAAGGTCTTCCTATCTGTGCAGTTGGGATGGCATCTGCCTACTACTTTGCCAGGGTTGACTGAATGAATTCTAAGAAGCCCGAGGTTCTTCATCTTCCCATAGATGTGAAGAGAGTTGTGTCTTCTCTGTTCTCCCTTTAGAAACGTGCCTCAGTGGCATTTCATCGTAAACATCCCTGTGCTTGCATCTACTTTACCCTCCTATCCAGCTCTTTGCCTCTGGGCCGTGCTCTAGTTTAGATGAATCTGGTGATCCAACTTATATTCATCTGCCTCATCAGTGATGCTTTTTACACACCCAACTCATGGAAATCTCCATAAGACTGAATTACTTACAGCTATTTCCAATAGCCAAGACTTGGGTCTTCAGTCTAATCCCTACCTTCAACCTCTCATTTCCAACTATTTGCCAAAGCCCTTTGCTTGTACATTCTCTCCTGGAATAAATCTCAGATATTCTTTCTTGCTCCCTTTCCTGCTTCCATGATGTCAGGTCAAGGCCTCTTGCCTTTGCTAAGTATTTCCCGCATTAACCTCAGGAAACACCTCCTACTACTGATCTATTATCCATCCTAATGTTCCTGGCAGATTGATCTTCCTCAGACACAGTGTTGTTTCTAGAGAGCTCTACTTTTGAAAATTTCTGACTGCATGGCCAATGCTGTCTTACACACCTTCTGGGATTTTCTATGAAGATTAAAAACTTTTGTAGAGTTGTACAGTCCCTCTGGTTATCTTTTCTTCCATTTGGAATCCACAGTGGCTTCACGTCCCTACATTAAGTTCTTGTATGCACTAGAGTTAGCCAAATGGAACAGATTAGCTGATCAAGAGATTCTTAGGGCATAGTTCCTTCCTTTCATTCCATTCATATTGTTTGATTATACTCCATAGAGAAGTTAGTGGCCAATGTGTTTTTATTCTCCTTGCCTTTTTTGATCGATATATACTGTAGTTGTTTTTATTTTTGTGTTTGGGAGTTAGTAATCTCATCAGTACCACAGCAGGTTTTCTATTGGGAAGGTATGTACATTTCATCTTGAGTTTTAAATCTTTGCTCCAAGATTGCTTTCTTCTTCTATATCTTTGAATATTTTTATCCTGCTATTTTTCTTGCTCTGTGTCATCAGCACTGATTACACACATTTCATGTTTCCCTTGCCTTTCACACCTATAACCTTCTTGGTAATCAAACTACCATCTGTTTTATTTGCTGCATTCTATTTCTTCAAAACTCCCCACAACATCCCTTGACTGTTTTTGTTTTGTGTCTATGCTTTTAAAGAGATTTTACTTGTCATATATTTATTGTTTTTTCCACTTCTTCTCTTGTATTCTACTCTATTACCTTTTCCAACTACTTGTAATGATTGCCTATCTGAAGTCCCATGTTCTTTCTTAAAACTCTTTATATATCTTTCTGTAACAATCCATGTCTAATGACATTTATTTGTAGAGTTCATGGTTGTAGAAATTGGGTTGTTGTTTGTTTAGTTTTGTAGCTTTCACATAGAGATATCAGAACTGATTTTTCCCTGATATTAGTTTCAGAGGATTATGTTAGAACAGAGAACGACAGAACAATTAACTTGGAGTGTTGTATTCCATAAGTTTGGCTGAGCCTTCTTGTCTCAAATGCTTATCTTAAAATTAGTTCTTTTGTGGTTGTTTGTTTCTTTCTTAGGCCATTGATTTCAATTTTTCCACTAGAAATCTGGTATGGTTTTCACTAATCTGGTGACTGCTTCCTCCTGTCCTTACTGTACCTTCCTCTGAAGACTCTATGAAACACGCAGTTATATTTGGCTATAGCAAGAGCCACTTGGCTCTGGTTCCTCTTCGGGTCCACTGCCCCAGGAAGCCTCACATCACAACCTGTTGCTTTTTTGATAGCTGTATATTCAGATTTCATAGACATATTTTTAAAAATATCATTTTGCCTCACACAAAATGATATTTCAGCAGGCCTTGAAGGGCAGCCTTGGCGCAGTCTCCTTCCTGCACGTGTGCTGAGGAGTGTGTGTTGCCTTCAGTACACACACACTTTGCTTTGCTGGTCTGCTGTGCTGCATGGTGGAGCAGCATCACCATTTCCAGGAAAAGGAATTTGCCCTCTTAGCCATTATCTTACAATATGATGTTTGAGTGAATGAAATGGAAACATGTTTATAACACTAATCAATGCTATTATTTTAAAAGTCAAATCAGATTAAAAAGCCATGTGTGGCTAATAGATAAATACTCTATGAAGTAGATAATATGAAACTAGAACTATTTCTTAACCTTTGACCTGCTTGGGTGATGCTTTGGAAACCTTCCAGGAAGACAAACTTTCAAAACTATAATACTTAAATATAAGATGGTAATATTTGCCATAGAGCACAATTTTTATAAATCTAGGTTATACTAGAGTTACTTGCTGGCATACCCATTATCCTGTTTGTTTATTTGATTTCAAATATGTGTACTTGTTTTCAAAGGAAGATACACGAGGGTTTCTTAAGCAAAGGAAGTCATTGGCTATTACTGACATGAGAGATGGGGGTTGTTGCTTTAGAACAGTGCAGAGAGTGGAGAGCAGAGAAGCATCCTATTAAGTAAGGAGCAAACGGCCGGATTCTTTGGCATTCAGGGTGAATGCTGAAGCCACACAGGGAGCCTTGTGTGAGGCAGCAGTACTTGCTTCCCCTCCCCTATTCCCTCCTAAAGGGATGACAGTTATGAGGCATTCATGCAGCTGCTTCCTCCTTGCTGAGCTACAAATGAGTGCTAATTCATCAATGTATACTTTATTCTAAGATCAAGCATAGCTTTAAACCTCATCCATATAAAGCTCAAAGAATCTAGTATAAACCCATTCAAGCAGGAACAACAAAAGCAACCCATTTCCCATTCTTTCTAACTTTGGTCTAATTTACCAATGGGTTTCTTGATTAATGAAATCCTCAAAGTAAAAGTGAAAAGATAGGAATTTGAAAAATTGTGCAAAGATGAGATTTCTTGCCCCCAAACACTCACTTTGCTAGCTTCCCACGTTATTTGGCTGTGACAATTGTCATTCAGTTTGAACATTTATGGATGCCTTCTGTGAGCTAGTAATATTAAACCTGTGTAACTACAAGGAGTTAGCTAACCATTCAACAAAAATTGACTTAAACATCTTTTGATCGACAAAGTATATGGCCTCTGGATTGCAGCAGTTAAAAATAATGGGAATTGACCTTACCCTTAATTCTGTATATATAATGATTAACTGTTAAGTACACAAACTGCTTCAAAGTAATTTGTACATACCAGAACAGCATTTAGCAGAAGGTACTGAGTTGTTTTTGTAGGTAGAGGAGTTTGCCATCTAATATTAAAAATATTCTCAGGTGTCAATAAATGAAACTTGATGTGATACACATAATAAAAGAGCAATGTATATGGAACAGAAATGCCAAAGACATTTTTAATTCTGTCTTGCATGGTCAGAGAGGAACAGAGAGGAAAGGCTCAAGGGAGATTCCAATGAAAGAGTACAGTGTCAACAAACAGTTAAGGATAAGAGAAAGCCTCCAGACAGATAAAGTAGCTGCTGTTGAGAAGCTAAAGGCTCAGGCATGCCTCTGCTAAGCATTTGCTGGGAGCTATATGTGACTGCAGATGTCAAGCAACAGTCAGGCTTAAGATACGAAAGGTCCCTCCATGACATATAAAGAAGCTTAAACCTTATCTTTCATGTGCCAGAGAGCCTGACATTGACACTGGCTCACTGACTACACAATGATCATTTAGTGGCTGGATTGAGGCTGGACTTCTGAGTGGGAGGAAGCTTAGAGATAAGCATCTCAAGTAGGAGGCTATCATGGTGCATGAGGGGACAACAGAAGAATCGCAATGAGATTTCACAACAAGTTTGACATACCCATACTATAATTTATATATCTTCCTCCTTCGTGTGATTTCCCATGATAATAGAGATGGACAGGAGATGACATACTTTGGAAATATTTATAAGTAACAATTTATCTGCTTACTAATTAGTCATGATCCATGAGATGGGAAATGGGGAGTTTTCATTAAGGTACAGAATCTAGAAGACTTGAGCTAAAATTGGTGAGCTCAGTTTTGGATATATGAACCTTAGATTTGACTTACTTAGGGTTTTATTGCTGTAAAGAGACACCATAACACCAGCAACTCTTATAAAGAAAGCATTTAATTGAGGGAGCTTGCTTACAGTTTCAGAGGTTCAGTCTATTATCATCATGGCAAAAAGCATGGTGGTGTGCTGACAGTGGTACTGTAGGAATAGCTAAGAGTCCTACATCTTGCAGGCAACAGGAAGTCAACTGTCCCACTGAGGGAAGCTTGAGCAAAAGAGACCTTGAAGCCTGCCCCCACAGTGACATACTTCCTCCAATAAGGCCATGCCTCCTAATAGTGCCATTCCCTTTCGGGGTCATCTTCTTTCAAACACAAACCACAAAGTTCCTGTATGTATCCAGTAGTATATCTACTGGGGTGGTAGGGATATGTGTTTAAATTCAGAAAGGCATCAAGCCTGAATGTATGAATTTGAGCACTGTTAACATATTCTGATGGTTAAAAGAACCGGACAGTCATGCATGGCACATCAACACACACTTGTAATCCCAGCACTCAGGGGGCTGAGAGAGGAGTATGGAGATGTCCAGGCCAGCCTTGGGCTTTAAAGACAAACAATGACAATAAGAACAATGACAAACCATTATGGTAAAGTGAAATTGCCTGGGAAAGAGGCAGTTGTGAAGAGAACCCTAGGTGACATCAATATTTAGATGGCTTGCAGAATAAATCTCAGCAAAGTCTGTAAAATAAAAAGGGGAAATCAGAATATAAGAAGAAAATCAAGAGAACAAAGTCACAAAATTCAGATTTAGCTGGAGTTGAAGATGGTTTCTCTTTCTTCACAGATTGAAGAGGAATCTGGCAAATTAAGGCCAGGAGCATCTAGTTGGAGTTAGCATTTAGAAGGTCATTCTTGACCTTTATTCAAAAGGACTTTCATAAAGAATTAGGTAAAGAAGCCTTACTGTGACCAGGAAAGATGCAAAAAAGATGGAAGTCACTCTTTGGGTTGGCTGCAGAGGAAAAGGGGGGCAGGGTTGGAAGGAAGCCTCTAGAAGCAGGTGCAAAGGAGCATTTTCATCTGGTGAGACAAGATTGGCTGTTCGCAGAAAAGGAGACAATCAAGAGAGATGAAAGTGAAAAGGAAGATGGTTGGGCCAGGATTTCCATGAAGGGTCTGACCTCTGTTTTCCTTTGGACCTTCAGAGACACAGGCCTTCAGATAACAAAGCAAATGCTAGCACTTTCTTTAGGGAACCCAGAAGCGTCAGCAATGCAGTAGAAAAGTGGGACAGGGAAAGAAGAGAGCCAATGAATCAAGACAGCTACCTCTGAGAGTTACTGCAGCTTAACCCCATAAGAAAGTCGAAGATTTCCCTTACTCGAGGGCTCAGGGAGCTGGGGTCCTTTCACCTACCTACCAGTATGGTCACGGGCTGATTTCAGGAGGGTTGATTCTACGACCCTTCCAGCCTACTCTACAGACATCCTATCCTCTCCATCAGCTAATGTGTCCTGGGTAAAGAAAGCTTGCAGGTTGATCCTTGGAGATGGAAGTTGGGTCAAAGAAGGGAAAGGTGCAAGACTTGAGGTGTGTGGGTGAGACACTAACAGCTTCTTCTGTGACTTAGAAGATCAGCCCTTTAGTGGAGAGAAGGGAGGCTTGGGTTTGAATGGCCTCTTCATTTTTTACCTTTCCTGGGTACGTTTATGTATTCTAGATTTAGTTTACATCTTTTTTCACATAGTCAATTTTAATTAAAACAAATGTTTCAAGTAAGACTGTATATTGGAGAAAACTTCTCCATATATGAATGATAATCGTTAAATATAACTCTTGATCCCTAACTCCATTTTTCAACAGTAGTGGTCTTGATTTCTCATATTTGCTGTTTTTGAAATGGAATTTCACTGTGAAAATAAAGTTTATATCACATAGAAAATTTAAAAATAATCAATACAATTATTCTAGGTATTTAGGAATTCTGTCAAAATAAGAAACAAGACTAACTCAAAGCATAGAAGTCATATCCTTAAGACACATACAGTATATTTGTTATTATTGAGATTTAAATAAGGACACTGGCCTCAATATCATCTGAGTTTTTGTTTGAAAGATTTGTAGTTTGTTCTGTGTTAATATAGTTTCTTTGAGGCTTTCTTTTTCATTTGGGGGTTAAAATGACCTTTTTTCTCTGTATAAAGATACTAAACACATTACTTGGCTTTCATGTGTGAATCTAATTACTTCTAGCAAGGCAACAGTAAAAATATTTCAGCAATAATTGTCTGGAGTGGAGCAAGAAACTAGGTAGAGGTAGGACAGGGGATTGCTACTGGCGTTATAAACTCCATAGCTCTGTTGGGCCTCTTAAACCCAGCAATCCATCATTGTAAGTTTTCAGGCTTCTATGAGGGTATGGTGGATTGTGGAGTGAGGAGAAACACTAAATGAGAGCAGATTGGGAAGGACTGTGGTGCAGCACCAGGCAGCGCAGTGCAAAAGAGCACAGAGTCCAGGAAGACAAGGGTAAAACAGCCACTTCTATTAGCAAACCTGAAGGAGCAGCATGAGATGAAAGGAGAGGAGAGGAGGGAAAGAGAGGGGAGGGGATGAGCAGCAGGGAGGGGCGAAGAGAAGAGAAGAGAAGAGAAGAGAAGAGAAGAGAAGAGAAGAGAAGAGA
>LOJH01033089.1:0-14013 GCA_001685095.1 Ellobius talpinus | reverse complement strand
AAGCAGTGATTTAATTAATACAGTTTCTGTGTGATTATTTTGGGGCTAAGCAGTTGGAAACAAACTAGTGGCCTCCTTATTACATAAGTGAGTGCTAAGATTTATAATAATGATCACGAATAGAAACAGAGATGTTAAATTGTGTCTTTCAGGCAAAAGAAGCATGTCATTTATTTTGGATGGTGAACCAATAAAAACTGTACAGATAATCATGAAAGAACATCTCTGTTGTCTTGAAATAGACAAACTGAAACATGGATCCTAAAACAATGAACCCCAAATAATTACAATTTGTCAAGGGATCCCATGCAAGAGAAAGGAAAAGAATAAAATTCTGGTTAGAGGGGGAATTATAAGCTTCAGGAAAAGATTACACATAGATTTAATAGCAAATCTCAATTAAATCAACATAAGCATGTACTGATTTTTATTTTGTCTTTTCTATAAAATTATACACTAGGTCAGAAAAACAGAGGGAAATTAGGACTGTTGCCTGGTGCGGGACAATTGTCTGTATTCTGTCAATTATGTTTTAAATAAACACTGATTGGCCAGTAGCCAGGCAGGAAGTATAGGTGGGACAACCAAACAGGAAGTAGAGGTGGGTCAATGAGAAGAGGAGAATTATGGGAAGGAGGAAGCCCATTCCTTCCCAGTCCTGTTCCAACCACAGAAGAAAGAAGATGTGATTGCCCTGCTGAAAAAGGAACTGAGCCATNTGTGGGACCTGGTGGGAGGACAGAAACCAGGCAGGACAAAAACCTCAGTCAACAGTTGCCATAGTTTTTCTGTACTATACATAAATTTGCCTCCCTTTACCCAGTTTCCTGGGAATACAGAGAAAATGAGATGGTAATTTTATGAACTTAGGTGACCAGTGGTGAAACCATTCCATGTAAAGACAGGAGCATCTGTCTATAGATGAAGTCATTGACATATTTGACTAAATAAAGATTTATTAGGGGAGTGAAAGGCAATCTGAAGCCTGACAACTACCAGCAATTCAATCTACACTTAACAGTGTCATGATGTGAACAAATGTGATCCGTTTCAGAGTCGTGTTTGGAAGGCATGGAAAAAAACTTTGTCTGTTGTGAAGGTACAAAGGACGTGAAGAGCTCTCAGAGAGGAGAAAACTAGACAATCCTGGGGACATGATCCGGGGAAGAATGTGTGTGGTTTCTTCCAATCACAGCTGATGTGAAAGATAGTTATTTCATTCATTCACTTGCATAGCAAATAATTTACCAAGAGCCAACCATGTGGCAGAAGTCAGTCTAAGCACTGAAAACACAGTAGTTGAACAAGGGAATGGTTCTGTGTTCATGGTACATTTACTGCACAGATAGGCAGCAGGGAGACTCAAAGAGAAAAATTAAATTAATAAGTAGGAAGAACAATTATGCATTAATATCAAGAAAAATGAGCCAACATATTGGGCTACTAATGGGCTAGAGAGGTACCAGAGAGTTCCAGTAGATGGAAGAGTCAAGACTATATCTAGGAAACCAGAGTTTAGCTGTCACCTGAATGGCAAGCACGTTATCAGTGCTCTGGAACGATCGTATACGTTGCACAATATCAGCCTATATTAAGAGCTATGTTTGGGGAGGAAATCTATTAAAAGAGCAATAAAGACCACTGTGGCTGATGTGTCAAAGATGTGGGCAGTGTTAGGTACATCATGGGCAGCTAGTGGGTTGCTCATGGAAGTGGCTTCTTTATCTGAGTAAAATGATGTGGTTTACTATGTGAACACTGATAGACTACTACATAGAAAATTTGTTATTCTCTTTAAAGTTTTCTGGGGAGAGGATAAATTTCAGTTATTTTCCTAGAGGAAATTAACTCTAGCTTTCCTGTGACTTATTTAATTGAAGAATTCTGAAGGAAAAAACTGAGAAAACATATTAGTAGTCATGGTCTGATAAATAATAAGATTTTAAGTCCCACAACACTGGTGTTGATTTGATATGACATTATTATAATTTTCAAAGCTAAGAATCTGTCTTAGGGTATCTATCGCTGTGATAAAACACCATGACCAAAAGCAATATGGGGACTTTATCTAGAATTACAACCAACTGTCCATTGGGGCAAGAACTCAAGGCAGGAACATGGGGACTGAGGCAGAGGACACAGTGGATGGTGCTTACTGTCTTGTTTTTCATGGCTTGCTTTTCCTGCTTTCTTATAGCACTCAGGATTGCCTGATTAGGGTGGTACCACCCACAGCAAGCTGGACCATTGCACATTGGTCATTAATCAAGATCACACACTTGTTACAGATGGATCTTAGGGAGGTATTTTCTCAATTAAGAATCCCTCTTTCTAGATATGTCTAGACTTGTGTCATGTTCATAGAAATCAACTAGCAGGACATCTCTAACCATTCATTCACTATACTCCAAATATTTAATGTCATGTATTTGGTTGATTATAAAATGTTTTACCAACTGCAAAATTCTTCCAAAGAAAGCACACGAATGTCAACACTTGAAACCTGTTGTAACACAATTCATCGGTTAGTTGGAAGATTCTCTGCATAGTGGAATCTGAATATGACAAAAGTGAAATTCATTCAGATATTAATCAATTCCTATGAAACCAAAGAAGGAGAATAACCCAAACCATTCTTTTTTCCCAAAAACAATGACAAGGAACACTGTGGCTTATTCTCAGGGTAATCACTGAAAAAAAACCAAACTGTTTCAAAAAGATCTTCACAAACTTTCCTAAGAAGGGTAGAATTATTTAAGGGTAAATGACCCAGAAAAAATATTCATAAATAGTTAATATATCACCCTTCATCATTCCCCAAGAAATGCAGAAGCAGTGTTTAGAACTTTTGTCTTCAATTTTAAAAATCACTACCTAATACAGGAGACTTGCAGCCCTAGTACTTCCCAGGAATAACAGTGACTCACTGAGATAAAGCATGTCTCTGTAAGATCTGTGTCTCAGGGGTGAAATGCCATCTGTTTGCTTTTTTTTAAAACTTAAAACAAGTTTTTCTCATACAATATATTTTGATCATGTTTCCCCCCTCCCTCTCCTTCCCTCCCTCCTTCTGTCTTTCTGTCTCTCTAAAAAAGCCAATAAAATAAAACAAGACCCATAAACCCCCAAAATTCAAAATCAAAATAGTCAAAAGACCAATCAGACAAAACAAAAGCCCAAATAAAACAAAACAAAAAGTCTACGAAAAATACCATTGAGTTAATTTTGTTGTGACCAACTGCTCCTATTCATGGGGCCTGGCCCAAAGTGTGGCTAATATACCCAGTGAACTCCATTGGAGAAACTGATTTTTCTCTTGCAAACAGGTATCAACTGCATATATCTTCTTGGCTAGGAGCGAGAACAGCAAAGGAGACTCAGGTATCTATGGAAGAATAGGTAGGAAGATTGTCAGGAGTGATGGATCACTCCAAGGAAATGGTGCCTTCCAGATACAACAGATGCTGAGATTTTATCTCTGATGCACATATGCATTCATAGAGACTGCAGCCGCATGCACAAGGCCTGCCCAGTTTCAAGCCAGGGGTCCCAGCACTGGGAGAGGGAAGTGGACACAGGCTCTCCAGCAAGAGAGCTCAGAGTGATCCGCTTGGCCTATGTTTTCTCTTGTGAGAGAATCAGAAAAAGGTTGGTTGTCTGCCTTCCAGTGTTTGAGGGCATTGCTCAGGAAGCTGTTTTCTTTCTCTTCCAATGGAACACTGGGAGAGTTGCATACCTAGACAAGCAGGGACAGCTGTGAGCAAAAAAGAATTGGAACCCTTTGTGGAGCTGGCAATATGTCAGTCAGAGACTCCAGTGTTGCATTAGCCTTGTGTAAACAGGAATGTCCCTGGCAGATTGTTTCAGGAGATATCCAAACCTGCTTAAGTCTGAAGCCATTCCAATTGGCCTCAGTCAGTCACAGAGACCAGACAGTGACCTCACCAGAGCAGAGAGCCCAGCTAGCAAACCTCGCCAGAGAGTCGAAACATGAGCCCTCTTCACAGTGGAGCCAAACTAGCAGCAATGTCAAATTTTTAAGGAAATTTTTATGCAGAAAAAAAAATCTCCAATAAGTCACATGGTTCAGCCAAGGTACCCACTAGTCAAAGCAATTTAACCAAAATAATGAATAAATGAATAAATATCTTGGCATCATAATCTCTGATTTTAAGACATAACTCTGAAGTGATTTATTATAACACTGAACTGATTATTGTGAAACTCTAGACCTAGAAAAAGAAAGCACAATAGACATCTCAAATATAACTCCATGCTGTCATGAGCAACAGAGCTTGGACAGGGGTGCCAAGAGCTCAGAATTTTGAAAAGACACTTAATATAGCGAAATAATCAGACACACGTGCATCGAAACTACCTGAGTATCAATTCACACTTGGTAGGGATTGTGAAATGAATAGCAGGTGTTACTGAGTCTGCGAAGAAATCAGAGCACTTGTGGACTCAGAAATGATGCTTTAACAAACAGCACTAAGTTTTCTTAAAAGCTTAAAAATACAATTTCGCAGTCACCCTCCTGGGTAGATGCCAGAAAAGAAATCAAGAGCACTAAGATGGACCTGCACTTGTGCATTCTTGGCAGCGTTATTCACAGTAGCTGAAGTTTAGAAACAAATTGGATGTCCACTGACAGGTGAATAAATGTGACATATGCCCTTAGGTATGCACAGTGGAATATTACTCAGCTTCTATAAAGAATAATACAAATGATATAAATGACCCAGGACACATTCTGCTATGTGAAATAAGAACCAAATTACATATACTACATGATTCTTCTTACATGAATGAAAAACAGGAAATAGAGAACAGATTGCCAATGACTAGGGGATAGAGCAAGATTTAAGTTGTTCAGTGAACATAAAGGCACACTTATAAAATAGGAATAATTTTCAGAGATCTGCTATAAAACTGTGCCTATCATTAAATCATTGAGTATTAATAATTAAGAGGCAGGTATCATACTCTTTTTTCCCCACAGAACAAAAACAAAGCAAAAGGTTTTCCAAGGAACAATGTGGAGCTGCAGCATCTTCTTGGAATACTGGTGTGTACTGTGTCCAAGCCCACTGGGTGATGTGCATCACTGATATGAACCTTTGGTTTCGTAATGATGTCTCAGTAAAGCTGGGATGATGTGTCATGCTGCTAGCATCATGTTGTATGTGCCCTGTACCAGGGGCATACATGTTCTGCATTTTTTCTGTGGGAATGATTGGTGCTGTGCCCCGGGAATGTCTTTAGAAGCCTCTGTCTGTAGGTTCAGATACATGAGGTCATCACATGCTTGGGAGTTCTTCTGGGAACTGTTTGTCTCTTAGGCATTACAAAGAGACCAAGGTGCCAGTGGGTGATTTGATAAGCAGAAGCTTGAAGCTTTCAAAGCATGAGGTGAAAGCATCCCACACAGAGTTTCTATTCTCGTGGTGAAAGTGGTCATGGGAAGGGCACCTCTCACAGGCTCTCAAACATGAAATATCAAGGTCAGGAAACACTCAAGACACTTTCTAAACATTTTTCAAAAACTAACTGAAAGAGATTTTGACCAGAGTGGGTTCTAGTAGAGAGATCTTGGATCCTATCCAAGTTCAAAACAGGTATGAAGCAACAAACAGCTGGCAAAATTGGCTTATTGGTTTTATCTTACATCACCCACAGGTTAATGTGATTATGAGACATTGCGGCAACCTGAATTTTAGCTAGATGCTTTACTTGTTTAACCTGAAAGTGGAAATACCCTTCAGCAAGTTCCATATTTGTTGGAGACAGTTAAACCTCAAGGTAGAAACTGGAGCACAGACGGCAGGTGTGAAGATAGGTGTTCAGGAAGGTACTCTCTCCATTGGAATGGTGTGGTCCTGTGTACGCCCTGGACTGGTGAGACAGGAATAGCCTCTAGTGTGTAAAACTGCAATGTCTATGCCATGACCACACACACTTCCTCCTGTCAACAGGGTTACCGACTTTCCTTCAGTGTCATCTTGGATTGCAGCACCCAGCTACTCCTCCTGGTGTCACAAGATGCTCTAAAGGCAACTTTGATAAACATCTAGTTTTCCTTAAAGAAACAGGGCTTTGCCCAGGTCTGGCGCCTTTGATCCTGGCACTTGGGAGGCAGAGGCAGGCGGATCTCTGAGTTTGAGGCCAGCCTGGTCTACAGAATGAATTCCAGGACAGCCAGGACTACACGGAGAAATCCCATCTTGAAAAACCAAAAGTAAATGAATGAATAAAATTATAATAAAAGAAAGAACATAGGGCCTTTTTCTTAAAGATGATTTTTATTTATTCTTTGAAAATTTCATACATTCATTTTGCTCATAGCTACCCTCCCCAACCCCCACCTCTTATCCTGTTTCCACCTCCTCTGGAAAACGTTCTTTTTCACAACATGCCCCCTTCCGCTTTCATATCGTTTTTGTTTGGTTGGTTTGGTGACACACCGAGTTTAGTCAGAGCTGCTTGCATGCGTGTGACTGAGTGAGGGACTAGTTACTGGATCACAGATAACTTACCAGTGCCTCTATCAGTAAAGAAAGACACTTCTTCCTCCCCTTAGCCGTCATGGGTCGCCTATCGCTCTTCAGCTCGGGTTGAAGCCTCATGTGATGCTTTCCATCCATGCTGGAATGCTGAAGGGGTCAATCTTGTGTGGGTCTTATGATGGTAACCATAGTTACTTTGAGTTCATGAGTACAATGGCCACGTTATGTCCAGAAGACGAGTTTCACGGCAGTCCTCCAAGTCTCCCCCAACGGGAGGGGGTCTTTTTATCTTCTTTCAGTTCCCCCTTCTATAGAGTTCCATGAGCCTTTGCAGGGGCAAGGGGGATATGGTACAGATACCCAAGTATTCTCAGCACTCTGACCAATTGTGTCTCTGCATAAACTGTTACCCAACACAAACGAAACTTTCTTGACCTAGCTTGAGAGTAGCCCTAATCTATGGCAGAAAAGACAATTATTTAGAAGGCAGTTTGACAATATGACCTTTTAGCAAAACACCACCACTAGGGTCTCTCCTAGGACCTAGGGCCTATTGTACCATGGACTCTTAATCAAATTTACTGGACCAGACACGAAATCCTTCCTGTGGAGTGGACCTCAAATCCAAACAGAGAGTAAATAACCCACATTCTCATCACTTTTGCACCAGTGGGCAACAGTGTAACACTTTTGATAAAGTTCTAACTTCTCTTAAAGACACAATGCCTTCTGATCTCCCTGATCCCTGACCAGTGCCAGGATATAGCTGTGCTCCATCTAAGCCTGACGAGAATACGTTACCCTTGCCTTATGCAATCATCCCAGATGGATTCTTTTCACCTTGTTGTCTTTTTTCTTTTCTACTTTCTTTCTGTCTGTCTTCTTGTCTGTCACTGCCCCTCTGGCACATTGTCACTCCTCAGCCTTCCAACCTGCATGCAGTAAGCTCTTTCTTTACATAGTCCATCTATTATTTAATATCATATGTTAACTTATTTATTCTCAACTAGATTTTAGGGTAAGCTAAATCCTATAGTATCCATAAGCTGTGAAACAATATTATTTTACAATACTGTAATAAAAACTTACGTTTTATTATGTTGGCTTGCTCTAAGCCTTTGTGGCCACTCTCTATCGCCTAGTTACGAACTAAAGAAATGACTGAAATGAGCATGGCTTATTATTGTGGGGATGTAATGGGGATGTAGGAGCTGGGACCTAGCTGGAAAGAATAGGTCTTTAGAAGCATGTCTGTGGCATTATATCTTGTTTTCATTCTCTATGCTTCCTTATTATCGGCTTTGCTGGCAGTAAGCAGCTTTGCTCCATCAAGTACTCACCAGAAACATTTTAGCCAGTTGCTATGGACTAAATCTATTAGCCAGAATGAATCTTTCCGCGTAGGAGGAAGGAGGCTGCTTGTTCTTCCTGGCCACCCAGCTAGCTTATACCCGAAATAATCACACAGAAACTGTATTAATTAAATCACTGCTTGGCCCATTANGGCTAACTCTTACATCTTAATTTAACCCATCTCCATTAATCTGTGCATCACCAGCAAAGTTTCAGCATGTATCTCTGGCAGTGAATCCATGGAGTCCCCTGACTCTGCCCTCTTCCTCCCAGAATTCAGTTCCACCTTCCTACCTACCTGAGTTCTGTCCTATCAACAGGCCAAGGCAGTTTCTTTATTCATTAATGGTAATCACAGCACATGGAGGGGACTCCCACATCATTTCCCCATTAACTTGTTCCCTCAGTTATTTTGTAAAAGCTATCACATCAAGAAATTTCGTTGTCTGCTTTTTTCTATTCATGATTTGCATTTGAAGAATGATTATCAACCAGGGCAAAGGCATGTTTATGGTGGACTGGTTGAGCAATGAGTGGATGTATGAGTTCAGAGAACTGAAAAGTCCAGAATGTATAGTTCTGGAGCAACTTGATGGAAACTTTTCAGTTCTGTTATCAGCATCTGCATGGGTTTCATTTTCTGTCTGGTTATCTTCACTTCTACTTTGGTGCAGTTCTATACTTTCTGTCCTTGTGGTTGTTAAACAGCTGTCGCACCACCAGAACATCTAACCTTCAACCTCCATGTCCATGAAAGAAAGTCTCAATTGAGAAGATCCAAGAAGTCAACTTCTCTTTGATGCTGACTTCACAGCCTTCGAGTCTTGAGTTCTGAAGTGACCAGACAAAAGTGTGTTACATAAACATAAAATAGGATTGACCACAACTGCACTCCTAGAATAGCTGTGAAACCAATTTCATGTTATTCATATGGACAAAAAGGTGAGCAGTGGGTAATCCTAGAGAGCAAGGAATCTTTTTTGTTTTATCAGAGATGGGATCTTACTTTCATGTGACATAACCCTTCACTGTCCATTGCAGAATTCCTGACTGACACAAAGTCTCTATAGTACATATGAATCTCCCTTTGTAGCTGTGCAGAAAGAGGCATATTTCCCCTGGAAACAAATTAATGCTGGGAAAGATGGCCACAGACTGCTGATTAGGACATAATCATTTGTATTAGGAGTCCCTTAACAGATAGAAGAAAATGCATCCTTTTTCTGTATGAACTAGACTCTTAAGACCAATCAGTGGTATTTCTTATAAAAGGGTTATTTCCTAGGTGAGAGCAACAGCACTTACTTAACCTGGTAATTGTTGATACAGTTGATTTAGTACAGAATAACCCACACCAGAAATTTGCTGAGAGAGCAGATGACCAAGCAAACACAGAAGGCAATTATGTGGAGTAAGAGAAGTGTCAGCTAGAGGCCAGCCTGTTCTACAGAGTGAGTTCTAGGACTTTCAGGGGCAAGGGATATGCTCACACAGAAACCATGTCTGGCAGAGAGAGAGAGAGAAAGAGAGAGAGAGAGAGAGGTGTTAGCTAGCTTGATAGTGGTAAGCATTTTATACCTTAAATGTATACAACTTTCTTCTTTTTTTTGTAATGCTGGCTGAGGATTGAGCTCAGAACCATGTGTATACTATATAAGTATTTTACTAATGATGTAAACTGCTAAGTGACAATTTTGTTTTTTCATTATTTCTCAATAAGGCAGGAAAATGTTGCTTGAAAATGCCCCCTAAACTCTGAACTCATGTTTGTTGTTGTTGTATTAGGGACTCTCAGTAGGTATCATGGTGCTAGAGAGCATAGCTGTCTTTTCTTCCTCAACATTTCAGGGCAGTGAGGAAGACATTAAGTAAAAAACATTCAGTTGTAAGCAATACTCGGCAGAAATGGTATACAATGAGAACTAGTTAATATGGAGAGCCAAGCCTGGAGGCTAGGAGAAGTTTGACAGAGGAAGTAATATTTACCCTGAGGTCAGGATTATGAGCAGCCATGGGTAGTGTGGGTCTAACAGGAAAGAGAAACCACAGAGTAATTTAGACAGAAGCCACACAATATAAAAATAATGATCCAGCTAATATCGGTTAATTTTGGACATAGGAACTCCATAGGGTGGCATAGAGTTGGACTAGCAAGCTTATGAAAGAAAAGTGTTGTAAGAAAGGTCTGATCACTGGAAGACACTTAGCTGCAGGTCAAGGAACTTGCTGGGACGCTTACCTGGATTGGTCCTATGTCCCTACATGATTCAGAGCAACACTGGAGAGAAGAGTGAGCTCGATTGTTCTGTGACCATCCAGAGAAAGTTGGGACACTGCTGAAATACAGAGGACTCCCTCGTTAGGATCCTCTAGCTCCTCCATGTTAACATGGCTCCAAGTCAGCCTGGGGATGAGGAGAAGGTGAAGCTGAGTGAAGGTTGCGGGACTAGCGATATCAGGCAGCAAACAGGCACACACAATCTGATGCTCTGGTCAGGAGATGAAGGAAAAAGGTTGGGAGCTGAAGAGATGCCCAGATATTAAGAGCATTTACTGCTTTTTTGCAGAGGACCCAGTTTCAGTTCTCAGAACCCACATGGCAGCTCATCGTCACCTGTCATTCAAGTTTCAGAAGCCTGAATGTTCTTCTCTGGCCTCTGAGGATGCTTGGATGCCCATAGTGCACATAAGCTCACACTGCAAACACAAAACAATCAAATAAATAAATAAATATTTCCTTAAGTGTAGAACATACATGATAACCAAATGCTAGCAGACATTGGACAATGCTATCCTTAGCTCCAGTGGAAACTATGCTGGCAAGCAACAGATAAAACTAAAGCTGTGTTCTTAAGGAGTCTAGCAAATGAGATCTAAAAGGAAGGCCCTTTCTTATCAATGTCTCTCAGTCAAATGACCTCAATGGACAAAACTTAGGGTCATGCTGATTGCCAGAGGGAAAATATTTAAAGGTCCCTGTGGTGGTTTGAAAGAAAATGGCCCCCGTAGTTCCCATAGGGAGTGGGACTATTAGGAGGTGTGGTCTTATTGGAGAAAATGGTCACTGGGGATGGGCTTTGAGGTTTCAGATGCTCAAGCCACACCCAGTGTAGCAATCTCTCCTGCTGCCTGCGGATCAAGATGTAGAACTCTCAGACCCTCCTCCAGCACCATGTCTGACTGTGGAATGCCACGCTTCCTGCCATGATGAAAGTAGACTAAACCTCTGAACTGAAGCCTGTCCTAGTCAAATGCTTTCCTTTATAAGAGTTGCCATGGTCATGGTATTTCTTCACAGCAATAAACCCTAACTAAGACAGGCCCACATTTATTTTTACAGATTAAGCAACCAATTGTGAATTTGAAGCCTAGAGACAATAAATGAATCATTGGCACAGGAGTAAGGAACGTCTTAAGCAAAAGAATCAGTGCCTAGGAAACCCATTGATAGGAAAGCAGGCCAGTGTAGCCTGGTGAGCCTCATCCAAAGCGGAAGGAAAGAAGCTGAAGGAAACCAAAGGAATAACTCAAATAGGTTTAAGGCAGAAATGGAATTTGTTGTTTTTCCTAACTGAAACTGAATATTCTAGTAACAATATGAGATTCAAACAAGGTTGTATTCCATAGCTCAAATATTAACCAAAGGAAGAAAATGTATCATCTTCCTTCACTGTACTTTCTGCTTTTCTGTTTTAGAGTAGGCTTTAAGGTACTCTGGTTTCCCTTTTCCACATGACACCAGCTAGGGGCTTCTAGCAGCTCTGTGTTACTCACTAACACCCAGGGAAAGACCAGACAGAAGAAGGAAGAAAAGAATACTGCTGTCTCCCAAATAATATCATTTTGTCAGCTATTGTAACTCTCTCTGGTGGCTCTCATTCCAGGGATCAGAGAGACGGACAGGGCGTGAGGCTGGTTCTCTCCAGCCCACTAGAGGCCACCAGTTACTCCTACTTTAGAACAAAGAAAGTGCGGAAGTCAGCTTCTCAAAAACATATGAGTGAAAGTTCTGTAATATATTAGGAAGGGAAAGATATCAGTATCTGATTGGCCAGTGAGCCAGTTGGCTCTATATATCTCCTGGGTGAGAATTCTCACAGTGCAGTGCCAGGATAGATCCACATCTCCACACTAGCTTGTGTAAAGAGACAAACTAGGAGCCATTGAAATTATTCAAGTACGAGAGAAAGTTGACCACAGAAAAGAAGTTTTGAAATGAGGCAGTGTGTTGGTTATGGGGTCTCACTTCTCATGGCCCAGAGCCAGGGGAAAAGGCTCCATAGGGATAGCAGTTCTGTTTACTGACTTCTGAGGAAGAGGGTGGGTACAAGGGATGATCATTACTTGGGGATGTTTTTAGACATGTGGGATGAGCATATTATTTCTTAAAAATCTTATCAACATTTAGGAATTATTTCAGCATCTCTAAATACCGATTGGGTTCCATAAACTAACAAAAAGTAACTCAGCACATATTATAAAATCCTGAATCAAATCTGCATTAAATTTGATTATTTAATATTAAATAAACAAACTTGTATTAAATGTGCTTTAGTCTAGCCTAACTGCTTCATCTCTTCAGTATCAATCCTTTTGGTTCCAGGGCATCTTGTGTGCTTTGTGCCAGATGGAGCTGGTCTCTTTAGGCATCAATAGCATCATACATGCTCAGATCCCAGAGTCCTCTGCACTGGGCCACTGTCACAGGCATGTTGAGATATCTTCCTGCCAGCTTTGTCATGCCCTTAGTGAAGGGAGTCTTCCACTTCCTACGGCTTCATTAATCAGTCTTGGAAGGGGAGAAGAAGGGAAACCACAAAAAGGGGGTTAGAAGTCACTGAGACTCAAGCAAGAGAGCCATGTGAGGCTTGCAGTCAGGCTCAGGGAGAGGAGGAAGAGAACAGGGGCTCTGCCTGCTGTTTTTGCCCAGTGCCCTATCAATGTCCGCCTCTGAATCCTTCCTGCATCGAGAATTTTGTGTACTTTTGGATCATGAAATTATACTTTTTGGTCTTTGAATCACATTTTCGAATGCCCCCCCAATTTTCATGGCACTTGAATCTAATATCAATGGGCTTCTTTCCGTACTTGAACAAAAATGTATTTTGAGAAATTTCTTTAAAAATAAATTGAGGGTCAATTTGAGAGTGAACTTTGATGAGAAGTTACCGTGTATTGCTATGAATAGCCTTATTATATAACTTGTTTTTCCCATAAGCCTCTGTAATTCTTTCCTCTACAAAACCAACTCAGGAATTAATTGAAGAAAATTCATGGTCATAATGACAGCATGCAAATTACATAATACTTCTTTGATACAAAAAGCAGGCTTTTATGTAAGACCAAAAAGCGGAGTGAAAAAAAATTACTAAAAGTGGAGACACAGTATCCAGGATGTGGAGCAGGAAACAGGATGAGACCAACAGAGAGAGATGAGGTTTTCCACTAACCATGTGTTTGCTAGATGTTTGGGAAATCTGAAGCATAAGAATCTGGCATAAGAATCTATTGTAATGGGAATGGGATGGTTGAGATGGAGGAAGGACAGATATGGGAGCAGGAAAGAAGATATCTTAATAAAGGGAGACATTGTGGGGTTGGCAAGAGGCTTGAATCTAGAGGGGGTCCTAGATGTCCACAGGGATGTCCCCAGCTAGGACCCTGGGTCGTGGAGGAGAGGGTGCATGAACTGGCCTTGCCCTGTAGTCAGACTGATAACTATCTTGAATATCACCATAGAACCTTCGTCTGGGGACAGATGGAGATAGAGCCAGAGACCCACATGGAAGTCCTGGACTGAGCTCCCAAGGTCCAGTTGAAGAACAGAAGGAGGAAGAATATGACCAAGGAAGTCAGGACCATGAGAGGTTCATCCACCCACTGAGACAGTGTACCTGAACTAATGGGAGCTCACCAAAGCCAACTGGAATGGGACTGAACAAGCGTGGGATCAAACTGGACCCTCTCTGAATGTGGCTGACAATTGGGGCAGACTGAGAAGCCAGTGATAATGGCACTGGGACTGGTCTCTACTGCATGTACTGGCTTTTTGGGATCCTAATCTGTGTGGATGCTCACCTTCCTAAGCCTGGATGGAGAGGGTAGGGCCTTGGACTTCCCACAGGGCAGGGTACCCTGCCCTCTCTTAGGACTG
>LOJH01033088.1:1208-16374 GCA_001685095.1 Ellobius talpinus | reverse complement strand
GACTATCTTAAATGTCACCTTAGAACCTTCATCCAGCAACTGATGGAAGCAGAGACAGAGAACTACAGCAGAGCATTGGGCTGAACTCCCAAAGTCCAATCAAAGAGTAGGAGGAGTGAGAATACCTGTAAAGAGGTCAAGACCAGTTCGAGGCCAGCCTGGTCTACAAGAGCTAGTTCCAGGACAGGAAACTACACCTGTCCTGGAACTAGCTCTTGTAGTTAGCACCAAAAACTACAGAGAAACCCTGTCTCGAAAATCCAAAAAAAAAAAAGGTCAAGACCATGATGGGGACACCCACTGAAACAGCTTACCTGAGCTAATGGGAGCTCACTAACTCTAACCAGAAAAGGAATAAATCAGCATAGGACCAAACTAGACCCTCTGAATGTGGGTGACAGTTGTATGGTTGGGGCAGAATGCAAGCCACTGGCAGTGGCACCAGGATTCATCCCTACTGCTTGTATTGGCTTTTTGGAACCCATTCTCTTTGGATGAACCCATTCTCTTGCTCAGCCTGGATATAGTGTGGAGAGACTTGGTCTTTCCTCAGAGCAATATGCCTTGCCCTTCTGAGGAGAAGATGGGGGGTAGGGTGTGGGGTAGGTAGAGAGAATGGGAGGAGGGAAGGAAGTGGGAACTGGGGCTGGTATGTAAAATGAAAAAAGATAGTTTCTTTCTTAAAATAAAATAAAGAAATCCTTGATATTTAAAAGTTATATACTTTTTGATTAGGGCAAAGTTATTTATTTCTATATATAATGTTATAAAATATGTCTTTATTTATTCTTTGATAACTTCATACATGTATACTCCTCCTAGACAGCCCCACAATGCCTCCCTCCCAACTTAATGTTTTGTCTCTCTTTATTTTGTTTTATTCTTCTCTCATACAATATATCCAATCACAGTTTCCCATTCTTCCACTTTTCCAATCCCTGCCCCAACACACCTTCCTGTAACCAGAGACTGCTCATTTATTCCTGGCTGCCCTAACCCGAATAATCACATAGGAACTATATTACTTACAACACTGGTCTATTAACTCAGGCTTCTTATTAATTGACTCTTACATCTTACATTAACCCATTTCTATTAATCTATATATTGCCACAAGGCTGTGGCCTACCCATAAGATTCCAGCATTCAGGCATCTTTATCCTTTGGCAGCTACATAGAGTCTCCCTGACTCTGCCTGCGCTCTCTATATATCTCTTCCAGCTTGGGTATATTCTGCTAAGCCATTGGCCAAAACAGCTTTATTCATTAGCCAATAAAAGAAACACATATACAGAAGGACATCCCACATCACCTCCCCTCTCCCAGATCCACCCATCCTCTTTAGAAAGAAACAGGCCTCCCAGAGACATGAACTGAACACAGCACAAGCCCTTATATCAAGGTTGAATGAGGCAATCCAGTAGGAGGAAAGGGGTCCCAAGACCAAGAGAAAGAATCAGAGACACTTCTACTCCCACTGTTAGGAATCCCATAAAAACACCAAGCTAATAACCATGACATAATTGCAGAGGACCAAGTGCAGGCCCATGCAAGCTCTGTGATTATCACTCGAGTCTCTATGAGCCTGCGTAAGTCCTGCTTAGTTGATTCCGTGGACCATGTTCTCCTGGTGTCCTCGACCCCCCCTTCCTACAATCCTTCCTCCCACTCTTCCACAGTGTTTGCTAAGCTCTAAGGGGAGGTATCCGACGAAGATCCTCAATTTGGGCTGAGCCAAATATTTTACGGTGGGTCTCTTCATCAGCTCCCATCAGGTGCCCAAGGAAGCCTCTTTGATGGCTATTGGGATAGGCACCGATTTATGAGTATAGCAGAATATCATAATTGTTCTATTTCTTTTCTACCTTAGGTTTTTGAGCTATCTATTTTCTGGTTCCTGGCCATCCAAGTAGTGCCCAGCGTGGAAAGAAAAGCAACCATTACCAACCCCCATCACTGAGTGGTATACTTTCTTTTTTATGACATGGAACAAATTAGGGAATCAAGGTTGCAGGTATACCATGGAAATCATCATGAATAAATGAGGTGGTATCTGCTATCATTGGCAAAAGGAAGCATTCGATAAATAACACTGAAGAAACAGATTATTCATCTGAAAAAATTCAAACCCAGTTTCCCATCTATCCACATATATGAATAAAAGATTATCAGAAAGAGAGAGAGCATGTTTGTGACCTTGTAATAGATCTGAGAATGCTCTAAGAAAAAGATCCTTTTAACAATATATACTGAAGTTTTATAATCTTTACCTTTATTAAAGTTAAGACAAGTCATAAAATGGAGAAAACCATTTGTAATTTATATAGATATTTGAGATGCATAAAAACTTTATCAACAAAAGAAGAAAATATTTTCACAAAATATTGCTTACATATTGGTCAAGTTAAAACTATCTGACATGCTTTTTAATAATTTTATTTTAAATTTGAATTTCATAGATATAAATCTAAGGTAGAAAATTCATCTGGCTCATAGCTACATGGGAAATACATTCACCTGCACTTGTTACCCAGAGAACTGAAATTTCGAATACTTTGGCAAGAAATGAACAACTTGTTAAACTTTGGTGTTGGCAAGAGTTGAGAATGCATCCCCTTTCTTGCATGACTGGTGGAAATAATTTGGCACAATTATTTTGAAAGAGAGTTTGGCAGAATTCCTGTAAAAAATGAAATATGAATCCCCTTTTGGTGAACAGTTCTACTTCTGATTATGCTAGAAATCAGATAGATGTAAGGAGGCACAAAGGAGAACAGGTAAACAAATTCTGTTTAATCTTCCTCAACGGAATACATATCCAACTGCTAAAAAGACACTGGTGGTTCTTAGTGTTCCCTCATGAAAGACTGCTGAGGGTTTCTAAGTGGCCAGTAAGTGCAGTGATACAGCCACAGGAAGCAGCCATTTATTAAAAATTTCTTTCACCCGCATATGTACGTGCAAGCGAGCGCAGGTGCACATGCACACACACACACACACACACACACACACACTTGTCTGTCTGATCTTCCTTTAGATTCCACTGATAGTAAATTTTTGGATTGTGGAAAACATGGAGATTTGGCATGATGGCACACATCTTTAGATCCAGCACTTGGGAGGCGGGGCATGACCAAGACCATGACCATGGACTTTGTTTGACTGTATAACATCAAGGAACTTAAATGTGAAGAGTGAGAAAATCAGGCATGAACATTCATATCTTGCAAGGCCAGTCTGGTCTGTGTAGTGTGTTCTATGTCAGCCAGGGTTAAATAGGGAGACTCTGTCCTAAACAGAAAAATGAACATGGTCAAAATATAAAAATGTTTGCTCTACATTTTAGTAAATATAAGAATATATCCACAAATATTTCCCTATGCATATATGCAAATAACAAAAGAATTTAAAGAAACATACAAAAGCATATGCACAGTATCAGAAGAGTTAGAGGTCATTAATAAGCACTTTAATTCTATTTGCTGTGCTTGCAACAAAATTGGTAACAGAATCCACATATAAATCCATAAAATCAAAATGAGTGAAATAAAATAATTTAAAAACTATAAATCATTGTTTGAGTGGAATTACTTCTACCAAATGTATTTGAAACCCTCCATTGCTTATCTTCTGTGCAGTTGTTCACAGATGAAGCAGGCATTTCCAGGTAACAAAAAAGGGAGACATGCTCATGCCTGATTTTTCCCGCTAGAATTTCAGGTCCTTGAGGGTTTGAAGTCAACAAAGTTCATGACCATTGTCTCACAACAGTAGATTAGGAACCCTGTTCAAATGACTGAAATGTATTGTTTGAAACTGCGTGCTTTTTCTTAGCAACAGAAGGTCCTTGTTAGGAATGACTCCATAGCCAATATTCTCGTTCTTTGTCAAAATAAACGCACAGGAACAATTTTTTACAGAGTCAGTGTTTAGCTTTGTCTTTTTCCTGGAGATATTCATAGTAATTTTAAGAGTTTCATGTGACATACTTGAACACGTGTTCTAAGCCACAACTGTAGTTCATTGTGATTGCTTAGCACCCTTAAGGCAGCCATCTTAAGTTGCCCATGCTTAACTGTGTTCAGCTGTTTCAAGTGTTATATCACTTTTGGCAAGTGTGCTATTAGTGACTGGGGACTGGTTTATGACATTTTCCAAATCCACAAGTTTGTAAACATCAATTGCTTAAAGACTGGGAAATTATCATGCTTATGTTGCATTCCTTTATATCCTGTGATTTCAGAAAGCATTGGTATATGTGTTTGAACACATATACTGTGACTCAGGCCTTCATCCTAACCACAGAAGGTGGATTCCTTCTGTAGTTGTAGGGTGGTCACTCTCCTGAAGGGGAAGATAAGTAAATTTTCCCAATATCATCACAGAACTAAGTCCCTTCCCACCTGTGGACACTAAATGGGACTCTCACTCCTCCTTTCCCTTCCTTCTTCCATTCCTCCCTTCTCTATTCTCTTTCCTTGGGTCTAAGTATGACTCAGAGGAGTTAAACTCATCCAATGCTTCAATTATTCTAGCTGAAATAGCAGGCTAATGCTAGCTAATTGCCCTTGTAGTTAGCAAGCTTCAGGGAACAGTCACTAAGAGGATATGAAGGAGAAAAATTAATAATTCTTTTAATCCTGAATGTACACATCAGTTGAGAAAAAATTTCATCAGTTAATTGTTCTTCTGGAGAATTTTCAAATATACAATTTAGAAAAGGATCAAGCAATGAGGATTAAAAGAAACAAGCATCATTCCTTCCCAGTTTTACCTCAAAAAAAGTCTGCATTTTTGTCAATATTTTTAAAATTACCACAGTAGAAGCTTTAAAAACTTAGTATTTCCAGATAAAGAAAACATATGCTGGCCAATGGCCTTTTGGGCATTTGTAACTGGCAAAATCTTCATTATCTCTTTCACAGATGTACTGGCCCATGTCTGATCAAGTCTGACCTGCAAGTTTCATCTGAAGAATCTCAGCCAAGTTTGGGAAAGGCTTTAGCTCTGAAAATTGCACACCAATTATCCACTTTCCTACTCTGACCTCTGACAGTCCACAATATATATTTATATTTGTGCAAAATTACAAGTAAAACAAGGCTGGCAAAAAAGCTCATTTATCCTATATCTATTCCTGCCTGAAAATCAGAAGCCCAAGACCAGCCTCTACTCCATTTCCTTTTTCTAGCCCTTGACAACTGGCTCTGTTTTTGACATAGGGTGGATGATTGAGAAAGGAATTTGGAATGGATTGCTGCCAAATGGGTATGATTCCTGGGTGTTCATGGATGTGTTGCTCTCTATTTTATGTATATTTCAGGGAATACTGGATATGGTCTGAGGTCTAGGTGTGTCAGTGTGGGGTCATATCTGCCATGAGATCACCTCTGGATCCTGAGCCAGTCCACTGATGTGACGCCTTCAACCTAAAAACACCTGCCACTTGCTTTTTTCCCTGCCTATACCATGACTAGAATGAAAAAAGTTGGTTTTTTTAGTGGAAGAGGTAGAGTTTATTAGAGTAAATCAGCACAGCAAAGGATCAGAGAAGATAATGACTTAAGTGCAACCCCATCAAGGGAAATACTCTTCAGAAGACAGTGGACAATGGCCAAGTTTTTATGTTTAGTGTGTGTGTGTATGTGTGTGTAGATGGTACATAATACATGATTCTCTCTTTTCACATTTTTTTGGGTTCTGGGAATTGAACCCAGATCTCCAAGACTGCCTGGCAAGCACCTGTACTTGCCGATCACTTGCCAGCCCATGTACCAGCCAACTTACATTTATTTTTGTTTTGGTTTTTTTATAAATTAAAATATGTATTTTTAAATGAGCTTTAATGATTGTTCATTTAAAGCAAGAAAAAAAGATTGATAATTTAGCTCAATATACACTACTTAACAGGCCATTGCCCAAGTTTAGTGACCAACACCCACACACACCCCTCCTACACAAACACATACATAAATTGTTTTAGATGCTTATTGTCTAGGAAGTTTGTAATGTTCAGAGGAAGACAGAAAACAAAAGGAGTTACTTAGTTATCAAAGTTGGTCTCAGAAACAGGAAGTAAGGTGGCTTGTATTTTTTTTTAAAAAAAAATGTACTGTTCTTCAAGGAAGAAAGAATTTCAACTTTTCCTACTTATACAAAATTGAAGATTCTTCAGGCTAAACTGTGATGGCAGCCCCCAAGGTCCAGGAACAAGAAAGGGTTCCAGAGAAGTTAAGGGAAACATGCAGTTTTGGAGAGCAATAGATTCAACAATCATCTCCAGGGTTAGAATAAAACAGAATTCGGGTTGAATTTTTTAAACAGAACCAACTCTCCTTCAAGTCAGAGAAGTTAGCAGTGTGAACTGACAGGGCTGGGCACAGGGGACTCCACAGCCAGAAGAGCCTCCCACCCGCTACAGGACATCCTTTTGCAGAAGTAGATCAAGGCAAGGTATGGCGACCCTGGAAACCCTTCCACTGCAGTCTGAATTTCCATCAAAGAGCAAAAAGAGCAAACTCTCTCCATCACTGCTGTGTCTGAATAAGCCCATTAAACAACAGCGGCCCTCCCGCCATGAGGTCAGTGTAATGGTGAGGAAACCCAGCAGCAAGCATGGTGTTACAATGGCATCAAAATGAGGTGATAGTGACTTGTATGACAGCTGGCACCCCTACAGAGCTGCAAGGCCAAAATGGTCTGGATGGTTCTGAGCACCCATTGATTTCTGTTCTCTAGTGGAGTGTTGTAGAATTACAGTGGGGGAGGTGGAGAAACTGAACTTAGCTGGACTTAAATGCTTCTACTATCAAGTGAGAAATAAAACTTCCATATAGAGCCTCACTGAAGAAATTTATATGTGTGTATGTGTGTGAATGTATGTATGTATATATACATACATATAAATATATTAGTTTTGTGTTTTTCTGGGATTCCTGGGTGTGAGAATGAATGGATCTCTGTGTTTATATCTGTTTCTTGTGCCTTTTTCTTGGACTCCTTTCCTTCTGTTTGTTGTCTTCTAATTCCGATATCTTTGCTTTTGTTTTATCTTATCATACTTTGTTTTAGTTTATTATTATCGCTTAGAGGCCTGTTTTCTAGAGGAGACAGAATGTGGGTGAATGAGGATAGGAGGAGAGGTGGGGAAGAACTGGGAGGAGCCGAGGAAGGGGAAACTAATCAGGATATACTGCATGAAAAAACTATTTTCAATAAAAAATCAAAATTTAAATATAATTGATTATTTAGTCAATATTATTTTCATAACTTATTACATAAATGACAGAATGCCATCTTCATGAATTTTCCTTTGCTTCTTACCTCTATGTACATAATAGTATAGAATTTATCACCCATTCTTTCTACTATGGGTAACGTCCAAGGATAGCTCTACCTTTCTTGTGCTGAATGAAGTCTGGGGCACCTCTTAACTACTGGAAGAGTGAATGCCCTCATTCATATCTTCCAAGGCATATATCTCAAAAAAATGCTGGGTCACAAGCATGCATTATAATTTAATTTTTATAAAATGCTTTTCAGAATGCTTGTAATTATTTGTGTTTTTCTCAGCTGGGTATAGAATTATTTGCTTTTTTCTCGGCTGACATAGAACCATTTAAAGTTCTGTCAAGTAGTCACTATAAAATATGATTTGATTTCTAAATTCTGTGCTTTGAAGGGTAAGAACAGCCATTTTCTTCATGTGCTTGTCAATACAAGCTTCTGTTTTGTGAACTGCCTGATCTTTCTATTGGTCTTTTTCAATCAAATCACCATTTTCTGTTGAAATTTTTATGTAATCCTGGTAACAAACCTTTGACTGCAACTCATAATGACTGCTTCACCTCTGACTCAACATCAACTCGTTCATGACGTCTGCACTAGCTATCTGTTGCCGGGAAGCAGGTCACCACAAACCCAGCCGTTGAGAGTACTGCACACTTATTTTCTCACTATATCTGTGGTTGAGAGTTGGTCCTGGTGCGGTGAACCCTCTGCTTCAGTATCCCTCACAAGGCTACAATCAGGGTGCACTCAGAATGCAGGCTCCTGTGAAGAATCAACGGAGGATTTAGTCGGCTTTTCATTTACCTACATGGCATTCTTTTGTGTTGATCTTCAGGGCATTGCATTTGGAGCAGCTAATGGCATGGCAATGTGACACGTGCTTCACTGAGTCAAGGCAGTGTATGTACGTGAGACGTGCTACTCAAAATCTTCTGTTATTAACATAGGAATGACAGGCTCTGCATGCTGACACTTTCGGTTGGTGAGACGTAAGTTACTCCTGGGGAAGTAATTACCCAAAGCCATTAATAGCAAGGGAAAGGATCAAAGGGGAGCATATTAAGCCCTATTTCTTAATTAATTCAATATTTCTGTTTTTACTTATTGTTTAACAATCTACTAGTTGAAACTTTCCTTTATGGTTTTGTTCACATATCATTCTGTCCTGAGGAAGTAGCCTACATTTTGCCTATTAAGTTTTCAAAGCTACCTTCATTTAGATTTACTTCATGGTGTGAACAATGGATCATTTTTCTATATAGAAAATTAAATATCCCAGTACCACCATGCCCCCTCAAATTTGGAGTCACATTACATTCTGCCCCACTCATGATTTTATTAATGGTTTGTTCCTTTTGGTCTTTTACTCTCCTGGGGTAGCAGTAGCTCCTCACTATATAGAAGATGTTCCCTTAACTTTATACTGACTCAATAACTGGAGTGCATATCTCTTTCTATCTTTCCTAAACAATCTTGGTATTTATTCTGCATTTTTACTCTACATTTTCCTCTTAATATGTAGAATATATTACAAAGCCTGTACTGGAGTTTCAAGTGTTTATATAATACTGAATTTTAAATATTAAATTTACATACTGAATTTTATATACTGGAAATATATATATATATATATATTCATATATATGATGAAGTTTAATTTGTAAATTACCATAGCAAGAGATTAATAACAGTAACTAATACTAAAGAAGAATAGTTATAGTAATATGCTGTAATAAAAAGTCTTTAAGGGCTGGAGAGGAAGATGGCTCAGTAGTTAGAGTAGATGCTGTTCAATCATGAGGACCCGCAGCACTCACACTGAGCAGCTCATAACCACCTGTAACTCCAGCTTTGTGTGATCCAGTGCCCTCTTTCAGCTTCCACAGATACACACACACACACACACGTGCTATACTCAACAGAGTATACAGAGTCAGAGGCACAGGCATGCATGTGTGCAAACATACACACACACACACCACAAATAAAATAGAATAAAACTTTAAAAAACTTCTTTAAAACTAGCTATTTTGGTTTGAATTTGAAAGCCTCCTGCCCCAAGACTTATTAAGTAGAGGGTTGGCTGCCAGTTGATGGACTAAGGGGAAGTTGCTTATAGAGGGTTCTGTCTCACTCAACAGAATCAACACTGAATGAATTCATAACCTGATGGCATTATTGAGAAATGGGGAAAGGAGGAGATGTAGTATAACTGAAGGAAGTAGGCCACTGAGAACATGTTCTACAAAGATGTGTTTTGTCCCCATCTGAGTATCCTGGTCCCATGGTGACTTTGACTGTCCATAAAGTGGATCTCAGGGAACTGTCATCTAGCTCAGCTTCCTGACCATGAAGTCAACAGTCTCATCCTTCATATGTGCCCATTGTCATGATGTTCAGCCTTGCCCGAGGGTAATGACTCCAGACCTTGCACTGAATCTGGGAACAAAAATGAGTGTCTCCTATCTTTAGTAGATTTTGTCACAGAAATGGAAGTCTATTTAATACACTTACAAATTGTTTATTTCTGGGATTTTGTGTTAGTTTATAGCCACAGGTAGCCATTGGTATTTAAGACCACAAAAATAAATTTATTACAGAACACTACTGTCAAGAAATTTTAGAATAAATTTGTCAACTTCTTTGAAAAATTTGATGTTCAGCTAAAATTAAATTAGAATTTGTTTTAGGTCTATTAATGGACATCTAATGCCTTGTTGTTGTTTCATGCTGTCCTTCCCCATCTGAGTATTCTGGTCCTGTGGCGACTTTGAAAATCCATAAAGTGAATTTCAGCCTTCTATCGTTAGGTGGGTAGGAATCATGGTGGCCGAAGCTCTAGTTTGGTTACTTTTTATTCTGTGATGAGAAATATGCCAATTTTAAAGAAGTCTGTTTTCATGCTGACTCTCCTTAACCATGGCATGATTGAACTTCTATCCATGTCTATCCATGATCAGATTGAATATTGATTTCCAAAGGACTGCTGGAACCCAGCCATGTCCCCCCCAAAGGCCTTGTAGTTGCAGAAGCCAGGAATTGTATGTATTCATCATTTGCAATATTTCTTCAATGACTCATGGAGAATGGACTTACCCATTCAGGAAGGAGGGGTAATCATTTGATAGTTCATTAGAATTCCTCCAGACAGCAAAACATGATTTGATGACCCAAATTGACAATGCCATTATCTATAGGGCAAGGAAGGGTAAACTCACTCTGGGAAATTTACATATCCTTAACCCAAGCCCTCATCCTCAGAGCCACAGGTGCACGGGGATAACCTTGCTGCAGTTCTCTGCCCTCCGCCCCTCGCTGTTCTCTTCCCTTGCATACTTTCCCACACATAAAAATTGAGGTCTTACTGAATTTTATGCTACAGTTTTTTTATCCTTTCCGACTAAATGATTTAAAATATTTAAGGAAGAATTCAGAGTTGTCAAAGAAAGCCTATACATGTGGAATGTTGTCTTTGTCTCTGGAGCTTCTTTACTCTCTTCTGTCTTGAAGGCTTTTTTTAACTATGTGTGAATCTTTGACATCAATGATTTCATATTCTTGCTTGAAAAATTCAAACCAAACCCATAGAATCAACTATCCTGGGCTCATAAGGAGTCACAGAGGCTGAACCGACAACAGGGAGCCTGAATGGACTGACCTAGGCCCTCTGCATTTATGCTACAGTTGTATTGTTTGATCTTCTTGTCAGACTCCTAACAGTGGAAACAGGGGACTATCTCTGACTCTTGCCTGCTTTGGGGACCCTTTCCTCCTATGGGGTTGGCTTGTCCAGCCTTAATAGAAGAGGGGGTGCCTAGCCTCACTGAAACTTCATATACCATGGCTGTTGATATCCACGGAAGGCCTGCCTTTTTCTGTAGCTAAATTGAGGAGGAGTGGATGGGGAGGGGGCAAACTGGGAGGAAGAAAGGAGGGAAGGTAAACCAGTCAGGATATAAAAACAAAGCAAAACTTAGATAAATACAAAAAGAAAGGAAAGAGAAAGACAGGCAGGCAGACAGGCAGAAAGAAAGGAAAACAAAAACTTCAAACCATCCCAAGGTGAAGTTGTTACCCTTCTCGAGATTATTGAAATTGAGTCTTCCAGTTTTTAACTAATTTATAAAGAGCCTCATAGTCATATAGAAAGTATTTGGTTGTAAATCCATGTCTCCTTGACCCCAAAGTCCATGCTTATAAGCATTATGTCATCCTTTTTTCCCCTCAAACATGCTGAACTGTAAAGCATAAATGTATTTAAAATGATCATCAAGATGGCTCATTGGATGAAGGCACTTGCAGCCAAGCCAGAGAATCTGAGTTTGAGCTTACAGATCCATTTAGTGGAAGGAGGCTACTGACTCCCACAAGTTGTTCTCTGAACTCCACACATATACGTGAATGCACACAACAATAAATAACAAAAATAAATATAACATAAATAACAAAAAGTAAATCTGTATTTTTGTACTAAGACCTTAGCTATTTAGAACAGGATTGCCCATGCTTATTTTGTGATGTTTTTACATAAGGCCTGCATTTATAGTTTTATTGTTGTTGTTATCCATTCTGCCATTTTTATGATATATATTTTCAGCCAATCAAATAAAATAAAAGCTGAAATGTCTATGACATGATGAAATATAATCCCTCTTTCTCCTTTTATCTCCTTATGACTCACCTTTGCTGTTACACATCAGCCAGAAACCCATGCTCATAATTTCCCTTGGTTCCGTGCTTGTGATTTAGTATGTAAAAGACATTTAACTACATGTTCTAAACATTTAAGACTTAAAAGCCTTTTAAGAGAGGAGTTTAGTTTTAAGTATGGTGGGGACATGCAACCCAAATTTATTTTCCAAATAACTAGTCATTTCCATGAATTCTTCTTCTGTTACAGACCAAAGCTCATTATATGCCAAGATTATCTCTGTGACTCTAGTTCCTGCATAAAAGTTCTGCTGTGTCCCCACCTTCCTATCCAGCTCTATAATACGTCTATGTTGCCAGTTCAGCAAACCTTCCTTCTCTCTTGCTCCTCCAAAAAAGTCATTAATGTTCTTGGGTCTATTGTACTTTCGTAGAAATTGTAGCAGTGTCTTATAAATTCTGCAATAAAAATATGTTGTAATAATTGACTGGAATTGCTTGCAATCATTTCTTAGGGTTGCTATTGTTGTGATGAAACACCATGGTCAAAAGAAACTTGGGGAGGAAGGGGTTTGTCTCTCTCACAGTTCCATTTAACAGTTCATCTTTAAAAGCAGTGAGGGCAGGAACGCAAGCAGGGCAGGAACCTGGAGGTAGGAACTGATGCAGAGGCCATGGAGGAGTGCTGCTTACTGACTTGTTCTTCACGGCTTGCTTAGCCTTTCTTATAAAACTCATGACCAACAATCCAGGGATGGAAACACCACAGTTGGCTGAGCACTTCCCCATCAATCACTAAGAAAATACCTTACAGCCAAAACATATGAAGGCATTTTCTCAACTGAGGTTCGCTCCTTTCAGATAACTCTAGCTTGTGTCAAATTGACAAATAACTAGCCAGCACACATCACTAGTTCAAGTGTAGAAAATTTAGAATATTTGTAATCATAAAATCCCATTCCTTTTTAATATTTGTTAATGTATAAATACAATTTCATATAATTTTACCAATGAATATTAAATGTTTCTGTGTTAGATTTCATCCCAAGTTCTCTCAATATTTTCTGGCATTACTGTACATTTATCTCTTATTTTATATTTTCTGAGTATTGCACTCATTTATGATTTCTAAGCATGCTGACAACTCTAATAAATTCAATTTTATCTAAGAATTTGACAATCTTTATATTTGTTGTGTCCGCACCCATCCTATGGCAGCATTGAAACATGTAGATCACAATTTCAAATGCTCAAGGCTGTCTCCTTTATTATGTTGCTGTTTCTGTCTAAGATCTCAAACACCATTAAAGTAGTAACAGAGAGATCCTTATTCTTAAGAAGGCTATCTTAAATGCTTTACCATTTACAGTTATGTTGGATCTAGGCATTAAAAAAATTGGCAGACCTAGGACATCTTCCTCCCTCTTGGAGGATACAGATTTTTATCATTGCTTATCTTCTGCTGTGAGCTTTGCTCAGTGTAGAGCACTTGCCTAGTATGTACAAGGACCTAGGTTCAATCCCAGCCTGATAAAAAAGATTCTGGAAAACTGCTTATCCAACAATGCCTATCATAGTTAGAGATTTTAAAAAAAAAAAACACATTTATCACAGTTTATCATTATCACTGGTTTAGTTTGCTTATGTATTGTTTGGGATATTTGCATCCCTAGAAATCAAGTTAATTAATGTGTACCTTTTCAATATTAATCATTCATAGACGAATTCAGCAAAATAAGCCCTTGGGACATTACTTGTCAACATTTTTCCTATGCAGTAAAGGTGATGCAGTTGTCAGTTCAGGACAATAATACAGCATCTCCCTTTGGGGTTGTATCTAACACACACTTGATGTGCAATGTTCTACAGAACGATCATGTTTATAATTCTACTTTCTTTTCCAGTGTGACTTCAAAAAAGTTTCTTAATCTTATGGAGTGTCCTGTTCAAGGTCCTGGACACTGGGCACCATGTCTCTTACCTGTAATTTCAGCACTTTGGAGGCAGGATGATTGTAAGTTCAAGGCCAACAGGGTAGCTATGTAGCAAGTCTGTCTAAAACTAACCCCTGCCCCAGTGGGTTGGGAAGTGCTGAGTCAATGGGAACAGACAATTTGCAAAAAATTGCTCTGAACTTTTTGAACTGAATTTTTATTTTTGATGCTATGGGCAACATTCTGGCAATGAGGTAAAATAGATTTTCCCATTTCTTAGGCAGCAAACCCAGAAGTTCCTTGTTAACAGTGGGGCCATTGTGTAGGCAGTTTAGCCCCCAGTCCTGAACAGGGCTCTGCAAGATTGGAACAAGGGTAAAACCCACATTTTCTACAGTAAGGCAGTCACAGAGGGACTCCTATTTGAATGAGACATCTGGCTAATGAATTGTAAATGACCCCAGAGATAGTATAGTGGCAAGTACCAAGTCTCCTTGCAAATGCTATTCCTGCCTTTACCTCCTGATGCCCTCAGATACCCTTTTAGCCTCTTCCTACTGTTTTTATATGCATTATTCCTAGCAACTGTACACAGATAATAACAACCTTTACACGGTCCTCTTCTAGTCACAAGTTGCAGCCAATAACTGCCTATAATGATAGTAAATATCCACTACCTTTTCCTGAGGTAAGACAAGTCCAATGGGGGACCTATGCTCCAGATATCCTCTCAGGGTTGGGACAATGTCTGAACATCACTTAACCTCACATCATTGCCCCTCTCCTGTAGTAGGAGGCCACTTGTTCATTACCGGGTGCCTCGACTCAAAATAACCACACAGAAACTGTATTAATTAAATCATTGCTTGTCCAATAGCTTGAGCATATTGCTAGCTATCTCTTACAGCTAGAATTAACCCATTTCCATTATTTTATATTTTACCATGAGGCTTGTGGCTTACCGGCAAGGTTCCAGCTGAAAACTCACACCTTTCCCCTCTTGAGGCTGCATGGCATCTCCTGACTCTGCCTACTCTCGATATATTTCTTTTCTAGCTTGGCTATGTTATGTTAAGCCATTGGCCAAGAGCAGCTTCTTTATTCTTTAACCAATAAAAGCAACACATATACAGAAGGACTTCCCACATCATTTCCCTTTTTCTGTTTAAATGAAAAGGAAAGCTTTAACATAGTAAAGTTACATATAGCAAAACAGCTATCAAGCAAGAATTGCAGTCACAATATTTATATCTACTTTATCTTTTATCATAACTAGGGAAAACTATAATTAT
>LOJH01033086.1:0-16375 GCA_001685095.1 Ellobius talpinus | reverse complement strand
AGAAAGAAAGAAAGAAAGAAAGAAAGAAAGAAAGAAAGAAAGAAAAAGAGAGAGTAGTTGGGTGTGGTGGCGCACACCTTTAATTCCAGCACTTGGGAGGCATAGGCAAGCAGATCTCTGTGAGTTCAAGGGCAACCTAGTCTACAGAGTGAGTTAGAGGACAGTCAAAGATACACAGAGAAACCCTGGCTCAAAAAAACAAAACTAAAAACAACAATAAAATTAAAAGAAATAGAGTAAAAAATATTAAAGCTACATAAAGATGGAAAATACACAGAGAATATGGATCCTGCATGTTATTGTCTTTGAATTATTTGACTGCTGAGGAAGGAGCAGCAGCTGCTAAAAGACATTATAAATGTTTCTGAATTAGTATATATTTTGAAAATGCCTTGACTTCAAAATTACTTTGCAGAAGAGGTTTTGCTTTTGTTTTCACAGGAAATGAGAGGCTGTGGATTCATTATGGGCTAAGAAAAATGAGGTTTGGTCAATGAAGACTGCCTGAAAAATCTTCAATGGGAGCAGATGACCCAGATGATCCAATGTTTCAGAGTACCTCTGTTGCAGTTTCCTTGGAGTTCTACATCCAGAACATCTTCAGGACTGCTGGCTGAGATGATCCAGGCTCACAGAATACTTGCTCATAATCCTAAATTCTCTTTAGGTCCTCATAAGATTATCAGCATCCCCAATTATCAAGAAGTGGCCTAGAAAACTATACCCACATTCCCCAAAAAATGGATTATAGATTTTTGTCTGTTTAGAATGTTGGTTACAAGTTGTTATTGATAATGGTCAGGAAAAAAAGCTAAACAAAGGAGATTAGATTGAGAGTTCTTGTTTAAGAAAGAAAAAGGGGAGAAGTTCTGTGGGATAATGCTCTCGTACCCTGTAAAGATTTGTCACTTGTATTGGTTTAATAAAACGCCAATTGACCAGTAGCCAGGCAGGAAGTAAAGATGGGAAGACCAGACTAGGGGAATTCTGGGAAAAGGAAAGGCTCAGTCTATAGTCGCTACTCAGATGCAGAGAAAGCTAGATGAAGATTCTGCACTGAGAATAGGTACCAAACCACATGGATAAACATAGATAAGAATTGTGGGTTAATTTAGTTAGTAAGAGTTAGTTAATAATAAACCTGAGCTAATAGGCCAAACAGTTTATAATTAATATAAGCCGCTGTGTGTTTCTTTGGGACTAAACAGCTGTGGGACCAGGTGGGACAGAAACTTCTGTCTATAAAATATGAACGTATGTATACATATACACACATGTATGTATGTATAAATGTATGCATGTATGATTGATGGATCAATCTATCCGTGTGTACATCTTCTTAGATGTGTGTGCATACGTATATGTAAGGAGGCCAGAGGTTAATGTCAGGTGTCTTTCTCAGTCAGCTTTCCACTTGGTTTTGGAGTCAAGCCTTTCACTGAATTGGAGCTCACTGATTTAGCTACATTAGGAGATCTGCAAGCACTGGGAATTCTTTGATCTCTGACTCCCCAGTGCTAGGATTATAGCTGTGAGCTGCCAGGCCTGGTGTTTTGATGTGAGCTCTGGAGATCTAAACTTAGGAGTGCATAAGCTTGCTCAGCAAACACTTATTGACGGAGACATCTCCTCCACACTGGAAGCACCTCTTCTGAACAGAAAAGGTGCTTTTTGTATTGACTCCAACTTTGGCTCAGAGACTGCATTTGGAAATCTGGGACCCTAATATTTTGACATGCAGCTGCTTAGGTGTGGGGAAAGCACTCATCCTATAATATTAAGTAGATTGTTGTGCAGCATGCATCAGCCAGATGGTTCCGACTTTGCATGTCTAATAATTGCTGTGTCTTTTACTCTTTCTTCTAGCTAGAACACAAACTTCCTGAACCCACACAAACCTTAATCAAGTCTTCATGCCCTTCAAGCTGTCTGCTGTCGCCCAGCAGATGGTCTACAGTCCTGCCATGTATAATATATGGTGTATTTAGTGCAAGACTATGGTGCTGTGTCCTTGATTCACTATTTTACCTGATGTTATTTCTTTCAGTGCTAGGGATTGATCCAGGGCCTCTTTCATAATGCTAGGCAAGTGATCAACCACTGGTGAAAGCTCTCACCCACTCCAAGTGATTTTAAAAATTAATTAGTTAATGAAGTCAGTTAGTTAGTTATAGTTTCATGTAACCAAGGCTGGCCTCAAACTTGTTGAACCTTTGAAACTTTCCCTGATCATCCTACACCTACTTTCTTAGTACTTGGATTACAGGCTTGCACAACCATACTGGTTTATGTGGTATTTGTGATAGAACTCAGAATTTGTGCATGCTAGGCAAGCACTCTGCCAACTGAGCTACCTCCTCAGACTATGGGAATTGTGAACCACAGATTCCAAGCTACTAAAAAAGAGGCAATTCCTTCCTTTCCCTGCAAAGCATCCCTGCATTCCTGTTCCCCTCTTGCCTAGACTGCATTTCTTGGAGATATCTCAGTGGAAGCCTTCCTGACTTCCTTTTCTTGTCTACTGTCATTAGGAAGGTGACAGTCTTTCAACCATTGTACACAGATATAGAAAATTATAGATCTCTTCTCAGGATAGAACTCAGAACATGAGGCTGTAGTTGATGGTTTCTTTGTCCATCTCCTTTACAAGTGAGATTTTAAGTGCTAGATCTGGTGCCTGGACACTGTAGCATCTGGTTCATATTGCCCTCAGGGAAAAGATGCTTAGTAGGTACTTAATGAAAATATGGGTAGCATTAGTGATGGAAGAGGAGCCACACCATGGGTGCATTGACATGTGGAGCTGTTAGATTGGGAACAGAACACTTGAGAGAAAGTGGATAATTAATAGAATGTGTGAATCTGTCTTGCTTGTGTCTCTAGGATTTATAAAAAGAGAACCCTTCTCCAGAACCCATCTTGTATCAAGGCTTAGCAGATGCTTCAGATACCCTATATCTATTCAACCTTCAACAGTCCATGTCATGATACGTTTTGTCATTGTGCAGAAGAGAAGCATCTAGTATTGGGGATGAGTGTTTATAATGTGTCCATGGCTCACAGTTCATGAGTGATGGGGCCATTTTCCAGCCACCTCCATTTTCCTCCCTTGTGCCTCCTGCCACATTATCTTGAGGGAGACAAATGCTTTAATCTGTTAAGTCAGTAAAAGAGTAAGAGAGTTTTGTTTAAGAAACAGAAATTAATAATTAAACTGAGATCCAACCTCAACAAAGTCAGAGGCGAAAATCTACTCTTACTGCCAGTGATGCTCCTGGACAAAAGCCAACACTTCCAATAATGCTGTGCTGGTCTGATGGTTTTGTTCATTTTGTTGTTTTTGAAGCAGAGATTTAGCTCAGGCTTGCCTTCAACTCACTATGTGGTCAAGGATGGCCTTGACTTACAATCCTCCTGTCTCCACTTCCTAAATGCAAGAATTATAGGTGTACCACCATTCCTGACTAGGTCTCTTCACTCTGATACAATTGAACTTCATGAAATCTTGAAAGAGCAAAACTGGCAGGCAGCTAGAGCTCCAGCATAACTAATCAATCGGAAGATGTTTGTCCCTTGTGTCTAGAACATCTGCTATTACCCTTTACTTCAAAGATTCAAAGAGTTGATAGGTCATGATATCATCGATTTCAGTATCATAATCCAACTGGGTAAAGGCTGTCCTTTGGTTCTCTGACCTCAGTGAACAGCAAAGGTGGATATTAACTCTTTAGAGTGTGATACAACTTTTGGGTGTCTAAACATGGCATCAGGAATCCTGGCATGGAGTGATGAGTTGTTTTTAAGGTTCAACTTTTTCAATAGATTCTTCAGAAACTACAGTTTATGGCCTCCGTATAATTTTGATTAGGCTAGGGGAACTCAGTTCAAGGTTTTCTCTTAATACTATATTGTATATTTTGCTTTTTAGCCAACTTGATGCCCTTACCAAGTGAGTTATCGACAAGAACATCTTCAAAGTCCTCTTTAGAGGATACTCATTGTCTTCCACCCTGGAAATGTGAGAGGTCAAGCTGATGCCTTTGCCACTCTGTGCCCCATTCAATGGCTGTAACCCTGTGATGCAGTCAATCTGATTAAAATGTTTTATTGCATGATAGTGGCAAAAGAAAAAAACAACGTCAAATAACAAACAAACAAAGCTCTTTCTTACTGAAAGCTAAGACTAAGCAATTGTGGGTGAGGAAGTAGAAGAAAGTTAAAATCCTTTCCTGGGGAAGGAATACAAATAAGTAAAGATCATTGGGTCTGCACATGGGAGGATCTGCAAGGCTTCTTTACCTACATTGGGTCTGCAGATGATTCATTGAGTGTGTACTGATAATGAAGGGTTACTTGTTTGCCAGAGACAGGGTCTATCTATGCAGCTGGGGATCCTACTACCTCAGTTTCCCATGAGCAGGAATAGGCCAACACTCCTGGCTCCAAACTCTTTAAGAAATAAAAAAGAAAGAAAACAAACAAAAATCAAACAAACATGGCAGTTTCTTCCTTGGCTTATGATCACTTAAAGAGTATCTTGGGTGATTAAACGACCAAGGGTAAAAGTTTACAAAAGTACCTAAATTTAGAAGAAAACCACAGAGCTACCTTTTTGTACAAGATACACAGGAAAACAAAGCAGCCTTCCCTATGCACCGAGGAGCAATTTCAATAATGTGTTGGAAATGAAGTCACCTGGGTTGGCTTAGTTTTACATTTCTTTCCCCTCATGCACATAAAACCAAAAGAAACCAGCAGCCTTGCAGACTCCACCTGAGACGTGTCTGCGAATGTATTCTTTCTCTGAACTTGGTTGGATTTATGGTTACCTCGTGTGCGGTCTGCTTCTAGAAGACAAATACAAGGCATAATTTCAAAAGTGAAAAATGTATTGTGAACCACAGCCTTCTTATTAGGATTCTAATCCTAGGTGTTACTCTCTTCATCCCTAATTATTTTTCTCCGTGTTCTGTATTTCAGCTCTAGTCCTTAAGACAATATAAGCACATCTTCTTTAGTAGTGAGGTCACACGTTCCTTGGGTGGCTTGTGATGTGATGGATGTAAAAGGCTCCTTGTTCCATGGAGGCAGAATCATCACTCAGATGTTCTCCCAGTATAAACCAGACCTTCCCTGGAAGGCCTTTGTTCTAGTCACACCACCAGTATGTTACTGGGCACTTCGATGCCAGAAAGAGTAACATTGGCGTACCCATTCCGAGTAACTAGTTCTGTAAGATCCCAGCACAATAAACACGCATGCATGCATGCATGTGCACGCACAAGAGCAAGAGAGAGAGAGCGAGCACGTGTGCGAGTGCTGTTTACATACTGTAAACAGTGTTGCAATCAGCAGCTACAGAGGAATTTTGTAATGGAAGAGTCTTTCCCTGTATCTGTTACTTGGCTATCTGGCTATCTTTATTCTTCTGGGAGGTATCACTAAAGAAATTTCTACAATCATTAAAAACCAGCTATAAATAAATAATTTTTTACAAAACCAAGCTCTCTGGTTAAATGTGTCTGATTTACCTTTCGTGGACTGATCTACGGACATGCAGGCTTTGTTTTCTGTATAAGCAATGACAGGCAGTCGGGAGGTTCAGATTTGAGATGCCATACAACAGGCTCAGAAAGACTCTGGTAGACTTGGGGTTCAACAGGCAGAGATTAACCAGGACAGAGCCACTGGCAAGGCTACAGGGATCAGATAGACTGTGAGTTGTTAAAATAATAAAAGTCAGATGATTGAATAAGACAAGCTGAAAGAGGAAGTAGACCAGGAATACAGAAATGAGGATGGCAGAAACCAAGTCTGATTTCCAAGGCATCCTCTCTCACTTCCTGTGGTTGCAGCATTGGGAATCTGTAGGAGGGCAGCTCCTCACTCTAGATCAGGAGTTCTCAACCCGTGGGTCATGATCTCATTAAAAGTCCAAGAACTCTTTCACAGGGGTCTCCTGAGACCATCAGAAAGCACAGATGTTTACATTACACTTTATCAAAGTAGCAAAATTAGAGTTGTTATGAAGTAGCAACAAAGATTGTTTTATGGGTGGGGGGTCACCACAACATAAGGAACTGTGTCATAGGGTGACAGCGTTAAGAAGGTTGAAAACCTCTGCTCTAGGACTTTCTGTGGAAGCTAACGCTTCCCTGGTTTCCAGAGAGCAGCTGTAGGCTAGTGCACACCTGACCCAAATCATGCCACTCAGGGTCAATAACCTGAGATTCCAAATGGCTGAGAAGATGGGAGAGTATATTCAAATCTCAATGGCTATGAATACTAAAATTATACAAAGGGGTGTCTACTGCCACTCATGTGTGTCCCATAAAAGCTGAAGTAGGTGGAGCTGAGAAGTGGAAGTAAAGAGAAATGCTAGGTTGTTGTTGTTTGCTGTGCTGGAGATCAGACTCAGGATTTTGAGTATGTTAGGCAAGCACTCTACCTCTGAGCTACATCCCCAGCCCTTTGAAACATTAGATCCCAATGACACTGTCTGGGGCCTGAATCTAACCAAACCTAAAGCCCCTGAACTTTACCCTTATGTATTTGAGTTGATTCTCTTCTTCTTTAAGATAATGTGGGTTGACTCCTTTGTTGTTTGAAACTGGATAGGTTATTTTCGATATAATTGCATTATTACCACTTTTTAAAATTCGCTACCTTTTGTCTCAAGATTGTTCATCCTGCATAAAAATGCCACAAGTACATATATAATACATATGTACATATATATATACACACACATATATATATATATTCTCCCAGAAATACACAATGTCCATACCTCTGAATTAGAATACATGGGGGAGGTCAGTGAGCCTTGAATTGTGTTGATGCATGATCACCCATAAGCATGCCCAGGAAATCCTCAAAATCCAGGTGCTCTTGAATAACCACAGCTCTCCAGACACAACCCAAGAGAAGCTACACATGGCCTGTTTGGGTTGAGTAGACCCAGTAATCTTATGACTTATCTCAGCGTTAAGACTCAGAGACCATGGAATGTACAAGGAAGGATGTGATTTTGAACACAGTATCTCAAAGACTGTGAAGAAAAGATATTCAGAATGTTGAAGGCATTTACTGTAAGTCACCAAGTGAGGCAAGCGCCTTAGGAAGGAACTCTTATTTTAACATGCATTTGATGGGTCCTTTCCTTTTTCTCAGATAAAAAATATTTTGGAGACCACTGAGCAGGCCAGAGATGTTCCTGTCCACCATATTGATGATGCAGACAGTATGATAACATGCCCCTGTGTGCCGTTTAAGCTTCTGTTGTTGCTGAATCTTGAGAGTCTTGTGTGTTCCAGGCTGCCCCTGAATTCCTTGGCCTCGACCTTCACCTGAACTTCTGATCCTCTTGCCTTTACTTTCTGAGTGATGGGGTTCCAAGGGTGTCACACGATCCCCACTTTATGTCTTGATGAGGATCAAACCCAAGGCTTCACGAAGGCTAGGCAAGCACTCTACCAAACAAGACGCATCACCAGTCAGCCCAATCTTAACCTTTTGAACTGGTGTTCTAAGGCCTTCAGCTAATCATAGACAAAAGTGAATCTACAGTCTTTCCTTCTTACACTATGACCTTAAACTGAACAGGAGGGTGTTGCTATACTGAGCATGCTCAGGAATGTGCCTGTCCCCAAACTGCTTTGCTATATGAATATGAATGGACTCCCAGAATGAAATCACCTCCCTTCCTTTGTTCAAAGGGCGAGTTTCTCCCAAACAGCGACTGTTCTCTCCTTTCCTCCTGCAGTAATAAATGTTTGCTCTTTCCTCGCTGTGGTACTTGTTTTAACTCACCATGCTGCGTACCAATTTAGTTTGCATCCCTCATCAACAAATCAGTGAGAATGCTGGCTTCTAGTGGAATCGTGGAAAGATTCTGAGACTCCTATGTCCGATATCCTTTGGTTCATGGCAAACACTACAGGGTTGGAGTTCCATTGTCATGATCTGCATGTGGTTTATGAGGTACACCCCAGTGGGACTCTCTGGGTTTTCCAGATTGTCTCATAACCGTGGCTTTAGTGTTTTCTGACCCGATTTTTCCTGGTTCTGCTGTTCGGAGTATGTAAGGAATGTAGACCACTGGCTTCCCTGTCCAGTCTGCTGGCTCCTTTGAGAGTTCACCCATATTAAGGAAGGGGGCCTTGTACATTGTACAGTTCCATTGTACATTGCATCTTAGGCTAGAATACTAATGAAGTATTGCTGAGTTCCATCACACTTGACTAAGGCACTTGGAGAAAGGAACAGGGCTGGGGCCCTATAGCATCAATGGGATGGACCTGGAAGCTCTCATTGTGTCCATGATTTTCTGTCCTTTGTCACAGACAATGGGAATTGTTATTGCCTTGTAAGGGTTATGCTAAAGACAATGTTTGTGGAGTAGAACTTGAGTACTGGGTACCAGCACTAAAATAACACAAGTAACTGGCAACAAGATCTGGGTATAAGCAGGAGTTGTTGTGGACAGATTTGCAGGCAGAAGTGGAGTAAAAGTCTTGGTGTCAAATGCTGCATTAGGGGAAGCTGATAAACAGGGCATGGAGCAGGCAATCAAGGATAGACAGCCGAAACAAGAGCATGATGGGAAGCAGAACCAGGAACATCCCCAATGAACAGTTATGCTGCTTGGCAAGGGTACCAGAGACAACCACAGGCTGATGTCCCTCCAGTTCCTCCTAGCACTCATATAACCTGAGACATTCAAGGCACTCGGAAGGGAAAGGTATAAGCCAGGCAGGAGAAAGCCAAATGGGTTGTATATCTGATCCATCTTAGTAAACTAGGTCCTGGAGATGCAATCGCTTTCCTGGTACTGAGAGGAACATATTGTTATGTGTACGGTACTAACACAGGGAACACGCAGGACACAGTAGATAACATCTTCCATAGCGGTTTGAGAGACAAGATCGTGCTTACGAGTACTGAGCTCTAATGCAGGCTTCAGAGGTCCAGATTCCACCTTTGCTCACTTCTAGCGACATTCCCTGGGCAGGGTGCTTAACCTCGCTAGAGCTCAGATTTACATTTCCTTCTGTAAAATGGAGGCAACAACACAATCCATTTCTTCATTTGGAGACAATTAAGTGAGCTAATATACGGAGAAATGGGAATAGTGTCTGTTACATACTGAGTACCAATCGACAAATGTCAGCATCCTGTCCTTGCTAGTTCTGTATGAATCCTAAAGAGATGAAGGCTCAACAGAGTTCTAGTTCAAGAGTGACTCATGGGTCTACTGTCATCTTCTTGGCTTTGGATTTTCTATGAGAATCTAAACATAAGTTCGATGAATGTTTCCTGAATCCAAGAACTCGTATCCAGTTGTTCTTTCTTCTTTCTTCCTCTTTCATGTTTTATTAAAACTAGCCCATGCCAAGTCCTGAACCCTTGAGGAACTGACAAGTCTATACGGTAAAGGCATGTATACCAAAGCATTTTTAGTGGTTGCTTTTATAGGTCAACCTGGCTACATTGCAGACACACACAAGTCGGGATGTTGTTCTGAAGTTAACGTTTAGATGAGACTAACGTTTAAATCAGTAGAATCTGGTAAAGCAGATAGATGCAGGTGGGCTTCATTCAATCAGTTGAAAGTCTTGAGAGAAAACAGACTGAGGTCCTTGTAGAAAAAAGAAAATTCCACTTCCAGATTGCCTTTGGACACAAGCCTGCAGTGTCAATTCTGGCTGGACTTCCTGGCCTGCCTGCCTATCCCATGGATTTCAAACTTGTCAGCCCCCCAAATCAAGGCTACATATTTTACACACATATGTGTATTGTGTTAATGTACACATACATGTTGTGATTGCTTTGTTTCTTTGGAGACAGTGTGAACACTTTCGATGACTAACTTTCTTAACTTCCTTCCTTAACACTTCCATCGTAACAAAAGTACCTGGGATCAAACCCAGGACCTCCCACACGTTAGGCAGAAGCTCTGTCATTGAGCTGCATTGCAGCCTGGGGCTCAACTTTAAAGCAGGTGTAATGAAAACATTTCCAAACATGGCCAGGGGACCAGTTGAGGATAGAGAGATACTGTCTAGTGACCCTGACACTGTTTTATGCAGGCAGCTTTCTATTTATCCGATGGGCCCTTGCTGGTACATAGTTGTACTTATTTTCTCCTTCCTTGAAACTATGTACGGAACATGTAGAAAAAGCTTTGGTTATCGGCAGTTACCACATACTTTTTTTTTTCATCTGAGTTAGTGCTTGGAACTCATATGGAAATAAAAGTAACCTTTGTGTGATTCTATGCATCTGCCTTGAGCTTAATAATTCACCTGTTTATCATATTCATCCTAACAGCAAAAGAAACATGAATCATGGTTCCCGAAGAGTACAAAAGGAAGCAAAATCAAATTTTCTCTGCAACATCCAGCAGGCAAGCCAATCAGGAGATTGCATCAGGGCAAGGAAATCAATCAGCAAAAAAAAAATCAAAGTCGTTTTCATCTCTAGTTTTTGTGCGAAGATTTTCATCAGTAACTTGGGAGAGATCATTGTTCTTACAAAGGTAAAATTCACATTCTTGAAGATACAGTCGAGCAAAAAGAATGTAGGGGTGAGGTGAATTTGGGGAAATAAATGAACTCCATCTGGAATATGATAAAACACCAAATGGTTTTGGTTTCTACAATGCAAGCCATTTTTTATGGGGCTAGTGTCTTCTCTGCATGAAAATACAGAAAAGTTGTATACATTGATAGAACACAGTTATCATATTTCTTTCCTATTGTTGGTGTCTTGACAATCACTTACCTTCATCCATTCTTACCTATTCTTCCTGTTTTGGTCCACCTCATGAGACAACGGGCTTCAAGAAGCGGAGGTTGTGATTCCACATGTTGCAATGGAATCGGGTGAGCCAGGCAATCCTTCCTGTAACTAGCAAAGAGGGCCTGCAGGAGAAGAACAGAGGGTTTAAGGAAGGCTTAATGTCAAGGCCCATCATCCTCCTTTTGCGAAGTCAGAACCAACCCTTGGTAAGAACTAGTTTAGAATTCAAGGTTCTGTTAACAGTCTAGCGGTGAGTGTTGGCTGATGGAGGGATGCTGGAGGAAACCAGTGTGAAAGGGCATAGAATCTGGGGCTAGTCTTCAGCTTGATTTTAAGGGGTGGCACAAGACACACTATGCTAGCTAGCTGCTTATCTGCTGAGAAAGAACTCAGGTCAAGAAGAATTTGTTTCGGCTCATGATTTCAGGATACAGCATGGTAAGAAAGGCATGGTGGAGAAAGGCGTGGTTGCTTGCGCATATCTTGGTGGCCATCCAGGAAGCAGAAAGATTGGGCTACACTTAATAAAGCCCACCCCTTCCCCAGAGACCCACTTCCTCGAGACAGGCTCTGCCTCCCTAAAGGTTCCACAACCTTCCAGATGTCATAGTCAGCAAGACACTAAATATTCAAATGTCAAATGTTAAATGTTAAATGTTAAAAGGTATGAACCTCTGGGAGACATTTAACATTCACACCAAGGTATATGCTGAGAGCCAGCAGGAAAGGCTAACCGCTGTTTTACCGGAATTAATATCTTGAGATAATTATGCAAAGTGTTCATCGTTCAGTCCCCCAGGACTCCCCATCCTTCCTCAATCACAACCAAAAGGCTTTGTTTCCTTAGGTTGAAGGGTGGAGTCATTCATTAGCCTCTGACTAGGACATACCAACTCCAGCTCCCCCTGCAAAGCCTCCTTTCCCCTTCCTCCCAATTCACCCCAATCCATTCCTCCTCCAAAAGGGTAAGGCCTCCCACAGGGAATCAACAAAACCTGGCACATTAAGTGGAGACAGGACCAAGCCCCTCCCAGCTGCATCAAGGCTGAGCAAGGCATCCCACCATAGGGAATGGGCTCCAAAAAGCCACCTCATGCACCAGGGATAGATCCTGGTCCCACTGCCAGAGGCCCCTCAGACCAAGCTGCACATCTGTCACCCGCACGCTAGTCAGTCTAGTTCGGCCCCATACAAGCTCCACAGCTGTTGGTCTGGAGTTCGCGAGTTCCTACGAGCTTGATTCAGCTGTCTCTGTGGGTTTCCCATCATGTTCTTGACCTCCCTTGCTCATATAATCCCTCCTTCCTCTTTTTGACCCATCTCCCAGAGCTCAGCCTGTAGACCAGGCATTCACAATGTTTTNTTTTTTGGGGGGGGGATAATTGTTTGGAACAGGCCTGCCTACTAAACTAACATCACAGGATGTTTAGCTGTGTTTCTGAACGCAGTTCACAGAATCCAGTTAGTATGACCAATTATTCAGTTTCTACGTCACTAAACGTCCTCTGGAATGGAAAAAAAAAACTGTCCATGTCTGCATTTGACTAATTTGAAATCTTCCACTGGGCCAGGGCCAGATTGTTAGTGGAGACACTGATACTCTGTATAAATCACTGTGTGGATGGATAGATGGATGAACAGACACACAGATACAAAATATCCTCGACACCTCTGGGACCTAGCCCACTCTCTCTAGCACCTTCCAGTTGCTCTAATAAAATGCTCCCGCAAAAACAACTTAAAGGAGAAAAGGTTTGTTCCGCCTCACAATTCAAGGGAACAGTCCGTCATTGTGGGGAGGTCTGAGTGGCAGGAGCTTAAAGCATTTGGTCACATCCCATCTTCTGGCAGCGGAGGTGAAGCTGAAGCTCAGTTCACTCGCTCTTCCTTCTACCATGCAGTATCCCATCTCTGGGAATGGGTACCACCCATATCGGGTAGCTTGTCACACACCACTTAATCTAAGCAAGATAATGACTTATAGGCGTTATCTGAGTCCTATTCCAGGTGATTCTAAATCCTGTCAAATTGACAGTTAGCACTTGCACTAATTTAGGAATCTCCTGTGACCTCCTAACTGGTTTCTGCCCCTTCTTATGCACTTCAACCACTGTCCTCCACATGATAGCCACAGCGACCTTCTAAAAAACAGTCTATCTTATGCCTAAATCCTTGAGGCTTTCCTGTTTTCTGGGGACAAGGATGGTGTGTTTTTCTGCCTGATGAAGAGCTGAGTGGTCAGGCTGTCTGCAAGCAGGTCTCTACTCCCAGACCTCTCAGCCAGAGCCATTCACCTTCCATGTTCATCCAAGTAGGCTGTGGTTCCTGCAGCCACATGGCCTTGACGTATGTGTCCGTGTGGCTGAGCTACCCCCTCCTCGACATATTTTCCTTGTTAGATTGTAGACATCCATCTGTCTGCTCAAGGATCGCTTCCTTCAGGGAGCCTTTCCTGGCTATTCAGAAGGACCCAGGCTACCCCCACGTGTGTGATTGTCACTGCCAAGAGCTCCTTTGTACCACTTATCTGGACTATGACTTTGTACTAGTGAGCAAGTGTGTCGTCATCACCCATCTTCCTGTCCAGGCTCTAAAGTACAGAGGATTTGCTGATGAACGTCCTCATCATCATTCATACCTTCCAACTCCCTTTACGTTCTGTCCACACAATTTGCTACTAGACAGCTACGCTCTTTGTGTGGCCCCGGGTTCCCTAAAGCATAGTCAGTTATTTATCTCCTAAGCACTCTCTCTCTTCAGTGACCTCATCTCAGCTGGCAACACCCTTCTTTTTATGGGCCAAGAAGTCCTTCCAAGGAATGCTAACTGCCGGCCAGATGGCATCCAAAGCTCTCTTGGTGGGCCTCCTCCAAGGTGAGGGAAAACCCCAGTCTTCTGCTTAAAGCAATGGGCTTCTGGAGCCTTCCTGTCATAATGCAGTTGGAGAGCTGCTACCCAGGGCTCTCACCAGCATAAATGGTGATGTAAGAGACTCACGCTATGGCAAAAAAAGGAAAATCCAACTCATTCTGGTGCATGATTTTTCCAGAAAAATTCTTCTTCAGCAAGGTTTTTAGTGGTAGGCAGAAGAAAGTCAATTTAATGATAATTGCTGATAGTGGTATTGCTGGTGGGTCATGACCCTGTCTGGCTCCACAGTTTCTGGTTTGTGGTTCCATCCCAAGTCTGTAATGACATAAAATAATAGACCACTTTCCCTGACCCTTCTTCCTTGTCAAAAATTTAATTTTTAAAGACAATACGTGAAATTTACAGGATCCAAGCCGTGTCCATATAACTTATGCATCATATAGTAGATTGTTATGGGTCCAAGAAGTCACGTCTCATCTGTAACTCAAGCCTCTTCCCCTCCTTTAGACAAACGCATACTGTTTCCATTTCCTATTCTTTTCATCTCAGACCTTAGAGGGCGTTTGAAACTCACCATGTCTAGACAAACTCTTTTACCTTGTTATGTACCAAGGGAAACTGAAGGCATGAACTTTCCTGTGTTGGCAACCGTACCACTGGAGATAGCAGAACTCATCATCATGCAAGAGTAGCAAGGGATTTGATACAGCTCTCTGAGGGTTGAAGACATGTTTTCACCTCTATTACTGCATCCCAATGATACTTGGGGGGTGCAAAGAGAAAAACATCTGAACCCTTAGACAGAGATGCCAGCAGGGTCCTCGCCACTGGAGAGTCTGTCCGTGTCACTAGGATTTCTAGTGGAGGCGCCTGGGGCCATGTTCCTGCTTGTTCTGCCAACTCAAGGAACGAGCACTCACTGAGAAAACACCCGAAAGAACTCACTGGGGCACTGGGCCATTGCTAGGGTAACTTGTTTAAACTTTGTGATTGGTTATGGGGACTGCACCTGCCGCATCTGTTTTGCTCAACCATCTTCCTAGAGCCCAGCAGAGTGTTTGGTACTTAATGTTCCCAGCAAATATCTTCTGATCTTCTGTGTACACAGCAAGCAAATACAACAAGGAGATGGATGGCCAGGCTCTCATGTCGATGGCAGGAAGTCAGGAGAAAATGTGAGGACTGAGGGCCAGTGATCACAAAGCTCATGTTTTCTTCACAAATATTTCTTCTTCAATTATACCGCCTTTCCCAGGCTGTTTGTCCTTAAAGTGCCTTCCTAAGTGACTGTTTTTAATTTCTATTTTGTGCAGTGACAGAATAACAAAACACAACACCCGAGCTTTCCTGGAGTCACAGAGTAAAGCTCTTTAGTTATTGGTCTGCTTGAAGATATTCCTGCTCCAGTGGGCTCAGGCCTATCTGAGGCTGGGCAGTGTTGGTGGGAGGAAGACCATGGTATGGGCACCATCATGGATGAGTAGAGTATAAACTAGGTCCTTTCTGGAGAGAGACGTGAAACAAAGGCTGGTCGCTTAAAGGAAGCGACTGGATTACAAGGGTTAGTAACTCTTAATCTGTGGCAATGAGTTTCAATTTTTCTTTTGGAATTGAATATGACTTATACAACTATAATGTATATATTATATATAATGTAATATGTTATATGTAATATGTATTATATGTACTATCTACTATATAATTATATATCTAATGTATAACTATAATATATATTCTTAGTGCTAACTAAGGAGTCAGAGGCAGGGGGATCATGAATTTGAAGATAGCCTGGCCTATACAGTAAGTTCCACACTGGCCTTAGGTATATTGTCTTAATTAATGAATGAAAGAATTAATTAATATTTTTTTGGCCTCTCCTGGCCCTAAAGAACTGGAGGTTTTAGTCCTATGAGCAGTTTCCAGGAGTCTGGGAAGGAAAAGCTTCACGCTTTTCGTCTTTGTTCATCTCAGTTTTTCTTTCTTCTAGTAGATGGTAGATATCATATCAGGACTGCAGTATAATTTCCTTCTTGTGAAACAGAGCCATCCATTTAGCACTGACTGGATACTCAGCCTTTCAGGTTATAAAGGACTGAAGATGTGTGGTCCTATTTGTGGAGCTGAAGGAAGACTAACAATGTGAGCAAAGAGGCCGCATCTCGTAAGAGAAACCACCTGGTTCCTCACTCTCCCTGAAGCTCAGAGGCACAGCCACTACGGTCTTTGCCACTTGGGCCAACCCACTTTCTGTGTCAGTCGCTTCAGCTTACAGCTCTTGCCTAACTGCCAGGCTGTGTCATTATAGCAGCGCAACAGGTACATGCAATCCATGTGAGCACGCGCACAGGAGTGCTCACACTGTTTCATGACTACTCTTAGAGTATGCGGGCATGTGCACAGGAGTGCTCAGACTTTCATGGCTACTTTTACAGGTCTATCATCTTCATGATCTAACAGAGCCCCTCTACTCCTTTGCGGGCATGAATCATTCATGGCTAATTTGATATCTGTTAGAATACTAATTTTATTATGTCTGCTCCCACCCCCTACCTTGTAGCATGAAGATGTTTCTTTCTTTTTTTATTTTTCCCATTCAAATATTTACACTTCCTTCCCTCTTCCCAATCCCCCCCTGCTCCCCCACACCCTCTCCTCCCTCTCCCTCCCTGCTTGAGAGAGGGCAGGGAACCCTGCCCTGTGG
>LOJH01033084.1:5017-16375 GCA_001685095.1 Ellobius talpinus | reverse complement strand
GGGGAGGGAGTGGGCGTGGCTTGTCTCTTAAAGAGACAGAAAACCATTACAGCATCTGTCTTTATAACAGCATTTCAATCTTCCTCTAAATCACAGCTAAATCCAGCTTAAGCTCTGTGGGACACTGGACTAACGTCTAGTCCTTCAACCTTGCTGGGCGGTGGGACTGCTCAGACACTCTTTCCCAGTAGCTTTGCAGGTCCTCTGCTCTTCCGGGAGGAAAGCATTTTTCTATACCTCAACTCTGGGTTTAACCATACCACTTAGTTGTGATGGTTGTGTTGAGACAGAATCTTGCTATGTAGCCTAGGGTAGCCTCAAACTTTCAGTGATCCTCCTGCCTCAGTCTCTATATGCCATTAGGATCATGACATAAGCAGAAAGTATAAAATGGGCTTGTGCTCATGTGTTTCTGCCATCTGGTTGGCTTCCTGCTCCTAAGAGAGACACCAGGAGAGGCAAACCACACAGCCGAAGTCAACCTACAGCGATGAACCCCCGCTGATAAACGTAACCACGACCCTAGTTACCTGAAAGAAACCCTTTCTCACAAGATTGGTGGAGGCTGGCCAAGACTGGGGCAGCTGGTCTTCTCTGTAACAGGTCTACCAATGACACCCTTTGGAGCTCAGACTCCCCATATTGTGTCCCTCTGTGGCCAGTCTGCACTACTATACCTGGCTCCCAGTTTGTCTCAGACCCATAATCCTTGAGCAATTCACATCATCTATCTTGTTGTAAAATGAAAACCACAACAGTATCTACTTCATGGAGTTCTTCTGAGAAATAAGTAGAAACATAACGAGTGCTTAGCAGGGTGCTCAGCAGGCAGCAATGGTGTATAGTCTGTCATGGTGGTCCTCCTGGAACAGATCTCTGCCACTGATACAATCCGCGCCTCCCTTCCCTTTCTAGTCTTGAGTTTCAACTAACCTTCTTGAGTTCGCATCAGCCCTCTTCAGTCTGGAAACACCTGGCTTCCGAGCCTAATCTTTGTTTGGGCTGGGTGTAGTGGCACACACTTCTTATCCCAGCATTTGGGAGGCAGAAGCAGCTGGTTCTCTTTTTTTGAGTTCGAGGCCAACTTAATCTACAAAGTGAGCTCCTGGACAGCCAGGACTGTTATACAGAGGAATTCTGTCTTGAAAAACAAAACAAACAAATGAAAATACCGAACCCTATCTGAAAGTTTTTTTGCACCTAACCTGCCCCTAATAGTTTTTTTTCTTTCTACCCTGAAACATGTGGATCCTTATGAGGTCAAGAAAATCCAAACCTCAAGAACACGAAGTCCGGCTCTCCCCTGGGATGGCTGGAACACCTTTCATTCTTTCTTTCTTTTTCTTTTTCTTTTTTTTGTATTTTTGTTTTGTTTTGTTTTGTTTGTTTTGTTTTGTTTTCGGAGACAGGGTTTCACTGTAGTTTTAGAGCCTGGCCTGGAACTAGCTCTTGTAGACCAGGCTGGCCTTGAACTCACAGAGATCCACCTGCCTCTGCTTTCCGAGTGCTGGGATTAAAGGCGTGCGCCACCACCACCCGGTGCCTTTCATTCTTTTGAACCAAGACTGAAGCTCAGAAAACTTAGACATAGGTGTCTTTTATAACATGTCATTCTACCAAATTTTTTTTTATTGTTTTATTTATTTATTTTAGATTTTTGAGACAGAGTCTCACTGCATAGTCCTGACCATCCTGGAGCTCACTCTGTAGACCAGGCTGGCCTCAAACTCAGAGATCCACCTACCTGCCTCTGCTTCCCAAGGATTGGAATTAAAGTGTGTGCCACTATGCCCAGCCTACATTTAATTCTAACTAAAGTTCACTAGACTATAAATATCTTACTATTTGTTAAGTTCCTCCAGACACAGCCTCCATTCACAGGTGCTTGGTAGGTGATGGGTAAGTGAACGGAGGCTGTGGGTCACAGGGCCAGGGCATTTACAGACGAAGGGAACATGGGCACAGCCTGTGCTGGCTCCTTGTTTTCCACTGAGGTCCATTTTAGAAAGAGCACTCAGGCACTTGGACACCACACTTAAGGCCTCCTATCAAGCCCCAACACCGCATCACTGACTCTGGCCCACATTCACTGGAACACAGTAAGCTGTTGGCTGGCAAGCAGCTGTGGACTTGATGAGGCACAGAAGGCCCTCAGGAAGGAGGAAGCAGGGGTGACCTAAGGTCAGAGGGGCTCAGAGGCTCTGGGTGATAGTGAGCACCAGCTTATCAGGTGTCCCAGGACGTTATGAATTTGCTGTTTGTGGAAAATAGCAAGGAGATATGCCTGGCCTGCTGGGGGCCTCGGGATAGGGAGTCATGGGAGCTAAGTTTGACTATTTTAAGCTATGACTCAAGCAGCCTGAAAGTCCAACAAAGCCAGGATTCCTGAAGTGAAGTGGGACATGAATCCAGCAGCCACAGACACTCTTCCCTCCTGTTCCCAGGCCTGATAAGGCATTGTTTGCTGTGGTAGGGAGCAAAGTCCTCCCTGCACGCTAAGCAAATGCTCTGCCACTGACCTGCCCCATGCCCTAGCCCTCTACACCTGAGATTGAATCCAAGCCACTGGTTCAGATTTGAAATCACATGTGAGCAGATTTCCTGGCTTTTCTACCAGGCAGTTGTATTGATGAAGAGGCTTTGGTTACAATGTCACAGTAAAGTCCATTAGTTTGTATGCTAATTTAGAAAGGTTTCTTTGGTTGCAAACAACAAAAATACTTTAACAAGTTAAAAACAATAACAACAACAAATAATTGTATTAGAAAGAAATAGAGGAGCTAGGCAGTGGTGGCGCACGCCCTTGGGAGGCAGATCCAGCACTCACGCACTCTGGAGGCAGAGGCAGGTGGATCTCTGTGAGTTCAAGGCCAGCCTGGTCTACATACAAAGAGAGTTCTGGGACAACCAGACTGTTACACAGAGAAACCCTGTCTCAAAAAATCAAAACAAACAAAAAAGCCAAAAGAAGAGATAGAGGCTGCTTGCAGGGAAATGGAGATGAAGAAGCAGACAGTGAAACTGGGAAACTCACACTAGATGTAATCTCAGTGTTCACATGAGGGCATGCCATTCCATCTGAAACTAAGGCAGGAAAGAGCATTCAGGTCACACACCAATACACCAAACCTTTTTCAGGGTGACAGAAAATGGAAAATGTCTTCCTTGACAGCTCACCGAGATTATAACTGTAGGGTAGGGATTACGACTCAGTGGGTGAGCACATGGTTAGCATGTGAGACCATATGGTCAACACCTGTGAGAGAAAGTGGGCGGGGTTATGCTAAAACAGTGGCCCAGCCAAAGCCCCCAAAGGTTGTGCCAGGAAGTGTGAATACTCAGCAATACATAAGAAACATTGTCTTGAAAAAAAATCAGATAACTCTGTGAGTTCCAAGGAAGCCTAGTCTACAGAGCTAGTTCCAGGATAGGCATGGCTATGCAGAGAAAACCTGTCTCGAAAAGCCAAAATAAATAGGTAAATAAAAATAAAAAAAAATGCAGGGCGAAGAGTAGAGGCCAAGTGGGGAGAGGCCAACTCAGGGTGCCTGAAATCCCCTCTGCACTGCTGGAGCCCCCGCAGCCAGGCTAGGCTTCATTTACCTCCTAATGAAGACCAAATGGCTTCTGAACACAAGTAACACAGGGACTTGAAAGATTATTTTGGAATCAGAAATAAGTTGGGTTTAGAGGATGCTGACATCAGGAGGAGGGCTCACCAGGTGGGGTGCTTGCACACCTGTGTGTGGGGGTTGGAGGTGAGGAGATTAAATGTTCAAATTCATCCATGGCTAGGTACTGATTTCCAGTCCAGCCTGGGCTACATAAGACTGTCTCAAAACAACAACTAAGGCTTCTAAACTCTCTCCATTTCTTCTGCTCAGTGCCGCAGGAAGCTGACTTATGTGGATTGTATCATCCTGGCTTCCTGTTGGATTTGGCCAATGGGAGGTGCCAGCAGAAGCACTAGTGGGGTGAGAGTTCCCCATCTCTCTACCGCCCCTCTGCTGACCTGGGGGCTGGCAGGATGGTACTACTACTGTGGGACCACAACTGTCCAACAGATTTTGTCAGTTCCAGTTTCTTCCCTTTCCCCTTTCCGGTAAACCTTTCAACTGGAGCTGGGGCAATGACTCAGTTAATAAAGTGTTTATGAGTGACAGGAGCCAGACAGCCTGAGTTTGGTCACCAGCACTCGAAATATAATAGTAGTAAGCTGGGATTAATGACAAACGTTTGTTTGTTTGGTTTGGTTTTTTCGAGACAGAGTTTTTCTGTAGCTCTGGGTGTCCTGGAATTCACTCTGTAGATCAGGCTGGCCTCGAATTCAGAGATCCACCTGCCTCTGCCTTCCAAGTGCCGGGATTAAAGGTGTGTGCACCATCACCACCACCTGGCTGACACGTGCTTTTCCTATAGTTCGATCCCTAGTACCTACATGGTGAAAGGAGAGAACAGATTTCAGCGAGTAGTCCTTTGACCTCCACATATGGGTCATGGCATGCATGGACACCCCCCACCCACACACAGCCACACACACAATAAAATAGCTGGGCCGTGCCTTTAATTCTAGCACTCAGGAGGCAGAGGTAGGAGGATCTCTGTGAGTTTGAGGCCAGCCTAATTTACAGAGTGAGTCCCAGGATGGCCAGGACTAGACAGAGAAACCCTATCTTGAAAAAAATAAAAATAAAAATAATAATAATAATAAAATTCAATTTTAAAAATTAATATAAAATAACAATAAGCCAAATATTAACGTGAATAAATGACACCTGAGGAACAACAGCCTCCACATTCATGCACACTCAGCATACAGACACACACACACTTGCACACACATTTTATTTGTTGAAGGGAAGGGGCGAGTGGGTGCCAGCAGAGGTCAAAGAGGACATCAGAAGTCCTGGAACTGGAGTTACAGGCAGCTGCTAGCCACCTGCTGTGGGTGCTGTGCATTGAACTCTGGGCCCCCACAAAGACAGCAAGCACTCTTAACTACGGAGACATCTCTTCAGCCCCAAGATTCTCTTTTAGAAACACAAGTGGGGGGGGCAGAGGGAGGGATGGGGGGACCTGAAGAGATGACTCAGCAGTTAGCATTTACTGCTCTTCTAGGGGCCTTGGTCCCCAGCACTCATATAAGACAGCTAACAATCATCTATGACTCCAGCTCCAAGGGAGCCAAGGCCTCTTGACTGCCACAGGCTCCTGCATGCACACGGTACACATACACACACTCAGGCATACATGTATAAATACGGTATATGTATCATATAAAACACACACGTATACATTCACACGAAGGCTCTCTCTACTGTACTAGGCTCTGGTTCCTTCCATGTTGTTGCCCTTCTTCCTATAGCCTGCCTGTATGTGAACAGGTCATCATCAGCCTCTTCAGCTTACTCTCTGTGTCGTCTCTTTTCCTGCGGGCCCTTGCTGAGTTAACTCTTAATGTTGCACAGCAGCCTAGAAGCCCCTGTCACCTTGGCCCCTAATTGGACATCCTTGCCCAGGGCTGCCTCAGAGCAGCCAACAACAACCAAGGAAACACGGTTCAGTTCTGTGTTCCGTGTGGTGTTTAAAAGGTTACTCTGTCACCTCCACACACGGAGAACAATGACAAGCAGCAGGAAAGGCCTTCAACCCATGTCCTCAGTTGCCTAGCATGATGGATTCTCTCCCCGACACCCGCCCCAGTTCCTGTCGCTGACATCTCAACCTGTTCTTTGCCACTCCGTAAAAAATAGTCAATTCTGTTCTCCATGGACTCTTTATAACTACCCTAAATTTTAGCTGTCTTCCCATCTTCCTTTGCTCAGAGAGACTCCTTTCCTCCCTCCTCACTGCCTTCAGAGCCTGGTGGGTGCTTGGAGAAAGACTGGGATCTTCTCTGCCCTCTGTACGCTTGACCTTGGTTTCCCTGGGAAGCAGCAGACCAGGGCAGGCCCTTCTCAGACTGAGGAGACAGCGACTCATTAAGGAGCCTGAGAACGAAGGGGGGTTGACTAATGGTATCAGTCCAGCAGAGCAGAAGAGTAAGCCGCCAGACTAAAACTGGCCACGGGTGAAGGGGAGGCAGTGTGCAGAGCAGGCAGTGCCCTCACTCGGAAGGCTCTCTGCGGAAAAACAAGCCTGGTACGGTGACCCATGACCATATTCTCAGCACTCAGAAGGCTGAGGCAGGGGGACAGAAAGTTGAAGCCTGGACTCTGTCTCAAAGAATCAAAAACAAAGCCAGGCAAGGTGGCACACCCCTGTAAATACCAAAACTCAGAAGGCAGAGGCAGGAGGATTGCCATAAGATCAAGTACAGCCTGAATACATACTGAGTTCCAGGCTAGCAACCTTCCAGGGCTACAATCTTAGACGGGACTATTTTGTCCCTTTGTGTGGGGGAGGGGTGGCTGGGACAAGGACATACTCAAAGACGTTATTCATTTACTTCACAATTAAGTGCCTGCTCTTTAAGGGGTCGGCAGTGGACAAGAGGAACAGGAGCCTTGCACTTGTGGGGCTCACCTCCTGACGCACTGAGAGGGCACAGTACTTCTGCCCGCAGAGCCAACCCTGCTCGGTCCCTGTGCCCCGGGACTGCAAGCTTTGCACTCTCACTTGGCTCTACCCTGGCTCTGATCAGGTCATTCCTGCCCCAGGCTTCAGGGCTGGAGCGCTCTTCTCCCAGAACCCCTGGCTGCTGTTTACTTCTGCTCTTTCAAGTCTTGTCCCAACTTCCTTAGCGGAGACAAAAGTGCTCCAGGCAGTAGGCAAGTCTTCTGGAAACAGGAGGTGGTTTTCTCTGAAAGAAAAGCTGATGGCTCCAGGTCAGTTGACAGCCTGAGCTCCGCTGATACCTGGGCCTGAGAAAGCGGCTGAGCTCCAGAGAGCAGGAGTGAGGTGCAGGAGGCGTGGAGGTCTTTGTGCTTACAAACAAGCATTAGGGGACCTGGAACACTAAACACAAGGCTGTTCCTTCACAGGAATGGATGCAAAACCTTTTATCCACTCAGAAGGCTGGGAGCTGACAATGGGAACTATTGCCTGGTGGTGACCTTTTGCTCTATCTGTGTGACCTGAGACCATACCACCAAATTGCATCTTTCCCCCAGACCTTTACCATCCGCTTGTTTTTCTCAGTCAGTCTATAGAACCCATCTTCATGTACTTCACAAAGAATTTTGATGTAGTCACGTCCAATCTTTATTTGGTTTACTTCATTCCTCAAGGAGATGTCTGTATCCTTTACTGTACACATGGGATTGAATTAATTATCACCAGGAAAGTTTGCACCAAATTGTGCTGTGCCTAAATATGCTTAAAGTAAACCACTCAGGGTCAGACTCCCGAACTTTGAGTCAACCCCTGCTACTTAGTTGTGTCGAGAACAAACTGCCTCCTCTCTTGCAGGGCAGTGGTGGTGCACATCTTTAATTCCAGCATTTAGGAGGCAGAGGCCGGTGGATCTCTGGCCAGCCTGGTCTACAGAGTGAGTTCCAGGAGAGCCAGGAACCATTCTTCAACTCCCTCCTCCCCCCCAAAAAAAGAAAAGAAACAAACTGTCTCCCAAGGATTGTTACTCTGCTGGCTGTGGAGGTCTCAGAGGACACCTCTCCCCACACCCCATACACATGCAATAAGGGACAGAGGAATGACTCAGAACGTCACAGGTTCAAACACCCGGAAACATTCAGAGAATTTTTATAGACCGCCCACCAGGGACTAAAAAGGGAATGCATTTATCCAGAGGTGTCCACCCTCGTTGCCAAGAATTGCCCCCAAGGTATTATCTACCTGGCCATGCTGGGTTGCAGGTAGTTACCCTGGCAGCAGAGACTCTCCAAAGCAAGAAGCAAAAGGAGAAGGCCCTGGGCCTGAGAGGGTGGCTGCGGTCAGGTCACAGGGCAGGAGGAGGCGGGAGCCAGTGTAGAGCTGATTGTCACAGCTGGTGGGTAGAGTCTGAGGCAGTGCATAAGAGACATCTAAAAATGCGAGAGGGACACAGCAAGAGGCTGGAGATAGAAGGGTGTAAAGCAGGGCGGGAGAATGTTTCCAAATCGGGTGCGGGAGAAATTGTGAGGCCTGAGACAGCGCCTTCTCGTTGTGGGTGGTCAGCTAGAACACTGCCCACTCCTGCATGTCTCAGGCAGGCCATTTCTCACATTTGGGGAGATTTACCAAATATTGTACAGCATCATTCAGGAGACAGTTTGCTTCTCCAGGTATCTGTGTGACCTATGTGTGTGGGGAGAGGCCCAGGAGAGGCTCAGTGTCTGTCAGGAGCCTGCTGGAGGCCACAGTGTGCACATCCACTCAGCAATCAGTGTCTATGCTGAGCATCAGACAGGCACCAGGGACGGTCCCAGGAAACAGCAGTAAGCAGGCACGTGATAGAATCTAAGCCACATCCCAGTGGATGACAGGAAGACTTGGTATATACGCACATATGTTTCAACATGTACATAAAACAGGCATGTGTTACTTTGTGAGGTCCTATAAGGCCATTTTACAGACAAGATCTCTGTCCCCACCCTCATGCCCTAGTCCCTCACCCAGTCCCATGCCCAAGGCCCCAGGCAGGTAAGCAATCCCAACCCCCTTGGCACCAGCTCACTCTGACTTCTCAAGAAGTTTAATTCTGCCGACAGCCAGAGGCAATGACAGCGATGCTGGAAATCTGGCTGCCTGCGCCCTGCTCTGGGATAGGCAGCCCAGAAATAATTGCCTCTTTGAGTGCTTTATTGGAATGTGCACGGGCTTCCTGCTTCGGTGGGGGCTGGTCCCTCCCAGGGCTAGCTTCTTCCCTGTGAGGAGTGAATTAGGCCTGCCAGGCTAGCGGGAGCTGCTTCAAGGACGGAGTGGCAGTCAGACCTCGGGTGCCTGTCCATCATTCATTTTCCTTCCTCCGAAGCCACATTATTCAGGCCTGTATATGGAGAGCACCGGCAATCTGTTTGTCACAGGCGCCAAAGCTTCCCCACCTTGTGGTCGGAAAGTTTTCCCCAGAGCCTCCTCAAACCACACACTGTGTTGATAGCATTTCATGCCACTGGCTGAGGACAGGTAGTCTTGAACTCTGCTGGCGTCTCAATCCTGGAGCTCCCGCTTGCCGCTGTCCCTTGCTCGAGCAGTGTGCTTGCCTCTCCTTGTTCCTGGTAGAGAAACAGAATGCTAATGAGAACGAATGCACATTTCCCCAGCCTAGGAACCAGACAGATGGATCCTAATGCCGCGTCCTGGCTCTGCCCATCAGACCTATGCTTGCACCAAGATGGCTGCCTTCTGGGTGGCTGTTCTCAGAGGAAAGAATGGAAGGAAAATGACTAAGCCTGGCAGAGATGCTTACTGGCCCCAGATCCAGTTAGAAGTTCCCAAGGATGCAAGACTTCTGTCTCTAGGTTAATCGTGCCTCCTGGCCTCCCTGGGGTCCCAAGCCCCCCCCCCTGACTTCTTGGAACTGGTTCCCTAGCCTAGGCAGCAGACCTGAGGGGATCTGTGATTGAGCTGGAATCCTCTGGAATTACAGACTGCTAACTATAATTTCACTAATTATCCTTCATCCAGGTTTGCAATCTCTCTCAAATGATCACCCTCCTTGTAGGCTGTGACAGAGTGCTGAGAGACAATGGGACTAACTATTAAATAGGTGCAGGGAACCTTGGGAACATAGAGCCTTGGGGATCTGTAGAAATGGGGAATCCCTATGGGAGCTGCCAGCTATTTCAGGTCTCCTGCAGACCCCTAGGGGTCCTGGTGCAATGTCCTTTCTCTCCAGACTGCCCTGCGCAAAGCCGTCCTAAGCACTGACACTCTCCCTGGGTCCTTTTCAGGACCAGTGGATCATTCCTTCAGTACTGAGTCAAAACTTCACTCTGCAAACACCATGACCTCAGAAGTTATCAGTTGTTATGGACTCTCTGTAAATGAGGGGGATATGTCCCCTAAAAGTTGGTGAGGCGTCAGACAGCGGACCTTTAAAATCTCAGGGAGCTGGGTGTAGTGACACACACCTTTAATTCCAGCTAGGGATGAAAAAGCAGGTAGATCTCTGTGAGTTGGAGGCCAGGTCTCCATAGTGAGTTCCGGGCCAGCCAGGGCTGTACAGTGAAACCCTACTTCAAAACCAAACAAAAAACACCTTGTGGGGGCTTGAGAGATGGCTCTGCAGTTAAGAGCATTGCCTGCTCTTCCAAAGGTCCTGAGTTCAATTCCCAGCAACCRCATGGTGGCTCACAACCAGCTGGAATGATGTCTGGTGCCCTCTTCTGGCCTGCAGGCATACATGTAGACTGAATATTGTATATATAATAAATAAATTTAATTTAAAAAACACCTTGTGTATCTGGCATGAGGTCAGTGTTCAGAAAATGACAGCTCCCAGAGGTGGCAGTGATGCCACGTTTCTCAGGGGTCTGTTTGCACATCTCTCTAACAGATTGTGGGCTTCTCAGGATAAAGGCTACACTTGAATTGCTGCTACCCTGGTTGGCTCACAGTGAGCTCCCTGTCCAGGCTAATGAATTAACATTAGGATCCCTCAAGTAATTCTAATTGGTCTTTAATGAGTGTTTCCCACAGGTCAGACATAGTTCCAAGCAGTTGTCAAGATTATTTTAATTCATCTTGGCATAAATCCTGCAAAACAAGTATTGTCCCCATTACACAGACAAGCAAACTGATCAGGCTGGGCAGCTACCTTGCTCTGTCCCAAAGGAAGTAGTGGGGATGGAGGCAGTGTTTCCCCCAGATCATCCTGACGCCAGGGTTTTGAGCCACCTGCCATACTTGACTGCCTAGCATGGTGTGCTGTACAGTAATCTCCGACCACCTGTTTCTCTCTCATCCCTGGCAACAGGAACTGGGCTTGGTTATTTCTGTAGGCCTTAACCCACACACAGATTCCAGCACACAGGCGGCTCTGGTTAACGTAGGTAGGCAGATAAAGAAAGGAGAAAGTGGCAGATAGTAGGGGCTAGGCCAGGGCAACAGATCTCTTTGGGGCCTGGAATGTGATGCCAGAAGCATGGTCCCTCAGTTCTCATGTGCCTTTAAAGGTTTCTGGCCACTCCCGTCACCCTGAAGTACAAGAGCAGTTGAAGAGGTCTCCCTTGGGATTAGACACACTTAAACAAAAGGCAGCAGTATCTCTGTACTCAGGAGGTCAGAGAGGAGGGAAGCTGGGTCCATTAACCCTCCAGGACCCCAGATCAACCTTTATGGCCTGCTTGACCTCACTCAAGAGGGTTGGAGCCCATGGAAGCAAACCTGAAGGAGGTAAATCTCTCCTCTAAGAACAATGTATGACACCGGGTGGTGGTGGTGCACGTCTTTAATCCCAGCACTCGGGAGGCAGAGGCA
>LOJH01033083.1:0-15951 GCA_001685095.1 Ellobius talpinus | reverse complement strand
ATGCCCAGACCCACAGAGGTCCTGGCTCAGGCCTACTCCCTCTGAGGTCCCAGAATCATGCCTGGCCCCACAGAGATCTCTGGTTCCTGCCTACTCCCTCAGAGGTCCCAGATTCATGCCCAGACTGGCAGAGGTCCTGGCTCAGGCCTTGTTCCTGGCAGGTCCTAGATTCATACCCAGACCCACAGGGGTCCTGGCTTAGGTCTACTCCCTTGAAGGTCCCAAATTCATGTCAGGGCCCTTAGCAGTCTCTGGATCTGGCTCAGTGGTTACTCTCCTGTACCTGTTCTGGTGGAGATTGCTGACTCTGGATCAGGTCACTGACTCAATCCTGTTCAGCTAGTGTCCTGGGACTGGATTGACTCCTGGTTTTTGCTCCCATGGAGCTTGCTTTCTCAGGCCCACTCTGGTCTAGGTAGCTGGTTCAGTCCCACTCCTGTTCTGGTGGAGATCGCTGACTCTGGATCCCAGATATTTGTTCTTATTATACATAATTTTGTATTAGAACTCTCTTATTTAAACAAAAGGGGGAGGTGCTTTAGGAAATCCTTCAGCCAGTAGCCTTTAAGTTACCTGCTCAATTGGACATGGCCTCTTATACTACAAATGTCTATGTAAAGCCTGTGCCTGCTCTCTCTTTAGGCTGCTTGATTTGGTTGCTGATTTCCCATTTGGGCAGAGGACTGTGATCTGTCCCTAAATAAATAATCCTTTATTGTACCCAATTCTGAGCTGGTGTGGGGTTTCTTTTTAGTGTCTGTCTTCTATGGGATGTCTCAACATAGGAGGAAGCTGTTATACAACAGCAGCTGTACAAAGGCCCTACTTCTGTTTTGATCAGTTCATACTCTACAGAAGAGGCCAAGAGGTTCTGATGTGTTTTCCTCCAACAGAACACTAGGTGGCGTTGTCTTTAGGGAGTAGCAGAGGGAGGGGGAAGGAGGCACTGAGGCCAGAAGTGAGGAGGCTGGGGTTGAGTGCCTGCAGGCCAGTAAGACATGAAATTCAAGTTATAGTTGTTGGGGAAGCAAGAGAGTTCTAGAAAGAGGGCAGGATTTCCATGGTTTTTGGAGCACCATAGCAGCCCTGACCCCTCTACTGGTTCCTCTGCTCTTCCATTGATTGGGGTCACTGCAGCACAGACAGGTGGGAGTGAATGGAAGGACAGCAAGAATGATGGTTGTTGGAAGACTGAGCCGTAGTGAGAATCACTCAGGAAAGACAGGAACAGTGGTGGTGACTGGGAGCCTTGCTCTTGTGAGGGTCACGTGGAAGCCCTGTCAAGTCCCAACATACTCGGTGCCAACAGTAACTCTTAACAATCTGAATGGTCAACACATCAACTAACATGTCAGCAACTCACATTGTCAGGACAATTGACAATTCATCTCCATCTGATAACTAGTCCAGGTGGCCATGGTTGTTTTACCAGGGAGATAGGCTGTGGGGCCAGCATGGGCCCTGGGCAGCACAGAGGTGGTGGCAACCTTGTGGCCTGGACTACATTTCACTGCTAAAGCCACCCTAACCCCGTATTCTCATTTGCTTCTTTGGAAGTTATGGTGTGACAGCCTGGTGGGCTACTGGGTTTGTAGGGAGCAAATGAATGCACAACCTCAATGCTCAGGGTTTTTTCTTCTGAGTCACCCTGTGGCCTCAGCTGCCCTGTGGTTACAGTGTGCCAGGAGCTCTGCTTCGCTACAGGCTAAAGAGACAGTCTGTGCAAGTTACTTGCTGTGACTAAACGCCTGATGAGAAGCAGATTACTTGGCTCACAGTTTGAAAACAGATTGTCCCCTCTTCTCCAGGAAGCCATGGTGGCAGAGGCATGAGGCAGTTGGTCACATTGCCTCTAGTCATGAAGCAGAAAGCGGACAGGAAGTGAGGCCAGGCTAAGAAACTTCAAGACCTTAACCCAAGTGAACACTTCCTCTAACTGGGCCCTACCTCCAGGTCCCCAGTTGGGACCAAATGCTCAAACATACAGTTTTTGAGGCAATGTCTCACGATCAAGCCACAACAGCCAGATTCACTGGGACTGGCACTGAGAACTATGGGAAAGGTAGGCATGCAAATGTCTAGTCTCCCTCAGACAAGAAAGTTGAACTGCAAAGACAACTGAGACTAGACCAGCTGCCTGGAAGAAGCAGAAACCAGCTGAGCTGTCTGGAAGAGGTGCAGACCAGAGTCACTTGGGAAGGACACTCTCCAATCTGTTGAGGGCCTGCAGGCTGTGCAGTGTGCTACAGGTTCCCAGCTTCTGTGAGCTGTCACCTGTGCTGGGGTGGGTGTTGCTGATGCAGCTGTCTGTACGTTATTTCTATCCTGTATAACCCCTCGCCCATAGTTCTGCAAGTAACTACAATAAAACTCATTGGTTCACCAAGATGTACTTCGGTGGTGTCTCTACTTTGGTCTGTCCTGGGTTCCTTCTCTGAGGTGAGCAGATGTGCGTGCTGTGTTTCTCTAAGAAAACTTCTGTCTCACAACAGCTGCCCTTAGAGCTACTACCACTCGTTTCAAGATAAATGTTTGTTCATTCATCTCTCTCACATGCTGAGGCTGCAGCAGTGGCCATGTACATCCTGGCAGGACAATGCCCTGGAGTCTAGAAAGTGAGTCTTTTTTTGTTTATTTGTTTCCAGACAGGGTCTCTCTGTGTTGCCCTGGCTGTCCTGGAACTCACCGTGTAGACCAGGCTGACCTAGAACTCAAAGATCCACCTGCCTCTGCCTCCTGAGTGCCGGGATTAAAGGTGTGCACCACCACTTCCCAGTGTGAGTCATTCTTAGTAAGGAAAGAGCCAGAACACTGGGGATTAGACTGTGGGGAAGAATCAGCTAGATAAAAGCAGGAAGAGGAACAGTAAAGAAAGTCATTTACCCAATGATGAGTCAGAGAAAAGAGCAGAACACTCCAGACCACAGCCAGCATGCTTCTCAGCACACGAAGCTGCCCCCGCAGCTGCCCTCATGGCGTGTCAACACTGTGTGGTGAGTTCACCTGTGTACACCATGGGAGTCCATTGCAGGCAATCTGCCTTTGAAGAGATCAAGGCCCAGAGGGCTTCATGGAGGAGGTGAAGTAGGAAGTTGGACTTTGGGGAACGGGTAGGAGATGGTCAGGTAAAAGAAAGAGTGAGGTATATGGCATCTCCAAGGTGAGGCTGAGATTAGGGTTTAGGGGCCTCACCACCAGGATAGGAGTACAGGGATGGACCAGGACATCCTCACCCCAGGATAGGAGTACAGGGATGGACCAGGACATCCTCACCCCAGGATAGGAGTACAGGGATGGACCAGAACGTACTCACCACCAGGATAGGAGTGCAGGGATGGACCAGGATGTACTCACCCCAGGACAGGAGTACAGGGATAGACCAGGACATACTCACCACCAGGATAGGAGTATAGGGATGGACCAGGACATACTCACCACCAGGATAGGAGTACAGGGATGGACCAGGACATCCTCACCCCAGGATAGGAGTACAGGGATGGACCAGAACGTACTCACCACCAGGATAGGAGTGCAGGGATGGACCAGGATGTACTCACCCCAGGACAGGAGTACAGGGATAGACCAGGACATACTCACCACCAGGATAGGAGTATAGGGATGGACCAGGACATACTCACCACCAGGATAGGAGTACAGGGATGGACCAGGACATCCTCACCCCAGGATAGGAGTACAGGGATGGACCAGGACATCCTCACCACCAGGATAGGAGTACAGGGATGGACGAGGACATCCTTACCCCAGGATAGGAGTATAGGGATGGACCAGGATGTACTCACCACCAGGATAGGAGTACAGGGATGGACCAGGACATCCTCACAACCAGGATAGGAGTACAGGGATGGACCAAGACATCCTCACAACCAGGATAGGAGTACAGGGATGGACCATGATGTACTCACCACCAGGATAGGAGTACAGGGATGGACCAGGACCTGCTCACCACCAGGATAGGAGTACAGTGCTGGACCAGGGCATGGGGTGGTGCTCCATCAGGATATGAAGAAACAAGCAGAGGAAGAACTGGAGAGGGGAAGGGATACCAGGAGAGGCTCTGAGGCTGGGCAGCTTCAGCAGACCAGCTGCCAGTAATTGAGGCTTGTTGTCATTGCCTGCATTCATTCCCAGAACTCTCAGAAGCTGATTAGCAATTGTTCCTCCAGATTCTTGAGAGGCTGGAGGATTGCAGGGGTGTTGGGGGAGAGAGGCCAGGGGATTGCAGGAGTGTGGGAGGAGAGGTCAGGGGATTGCAGGGGTGTGGGTGAGGAGAAATAAGGGGATTGCAGTGGTGTGTGTAGGGAGAGGCCAGAGGATTGCATAGGTAGGTTGGTGTGCAGGAGAGGTTAGGAGATTTTGGGGGGATGGGGGAGGGGAGTTTAGGGATGGGGAGGGCAGGGAGTTTCAGGGGTGGGGAGAGGTCAGGGATTGCAGGAGTGAGTGTGGGGGGAGGCCAGGGGATTATAAATGTAGGTGTGGGGGGAGGCCAGCAGTATTGCAGGGGTAGGTGGGGGAGAGGCCAGGGGCTTGCAGGGATGGGTGGGTGTGGGGAGATTCCAGGATTGCAGGGATGGAGTGGGGAGGCCAGGGAATTACAGGGGTGTGCATGGAGGGGGAGAGGCCTTAGAAGGATCCGCATGCAGTCTAGGAGGATCGTGAGCCCTTGGCAAAAGACCTAGCTCTCTTGCTCCTCTGTGCCTGCCCTCTTCCCAACCACACCTGAGGGAAATACCTGACTATATGGAGACCCAGAGAGACAGAGAGAGGCCTCCAAAACTGAGTACAGAAGGGATGGCAAGATAGCTAAGCAGGTAAAGGTACTTGTTGCCAAATCTGAGGACACAGTTTTGTCACCTGAACCCACATAGTAGAAAGCCATGTACTCAGAGCCACTAACTTGGGTCTCACCCTGGTCCCAACTGTGTCTTGAGCAAGGAACTAGGAGAGCATCCTAGCCACCCAGAGCATCTGGCCACTCCCCTACAGGCCCCCTAGGGAGTGTGGGCACCATGGCTTCTCAAACACCCTGAAGGCACCCAAGAAGAAATCCACCAAACAGAACCAAGGCCTCAGTCAGTCATTCTGCTTCCTAGTCCTGATCCCCATCAGTGAAAGGGGAATTCATAGCAGCGGAGGGGCTGGGGCCTGGCTCTGAAGAGTGTATGTTCAGCAGGTACCAGGCCTGGGGTGCATCTCCAGCTCCAAGAAAAACAGCAATGGAGAAGCTGCCCTGTGTCCATGATGTTTACCCAACACAAGAAAACTGGTTTTGATGTGTTGTGAGTTTTACATTGTATTTTACTGACTCCCCACTGCCCCTAAAGGTTGCTCTTCCCATGTTGTGAGTAACCACCAAGATTAAGGTTAAGATCCACAGATTTGAGAAAGGCCACCTAGTTTGAACAGCCGGGTAGCGGAGGTTCTCAACCTGTGGGCCATGACCCCTTTGGGTCAAAGGACCCTTTCACAGGGATCACATGTCAGATATCCTGCATATCAGATATTTACATTACAATTCATAACAGTAGCAAAGTTAAAGTTATGACGTAGCAACGAAATAATTTTACGGTTAGGGATCACCATGGCATGAGGAAGTGTGTTAAAGGGCTGCAGCATTAGGTAGGTTGAGAACCACTGGCCTAGGGTGATTTCAGGATTGAGGGAGGCAGTGCATGGCCCTCACCATACTGTGTGGGGCTGTCTTAATACTCAGGGATTGGTGGTGTTGGCCTCTGACAGGCCTAAGCAAAGGTCAGCCATTACTACCTCCCAGCATTCAGAGTGGCAGCAGTTGTGAGCACAGCCTGGGGCTCTAGTGAGCACACCCATTTTTGTTCTGGAAGAAAGGCACACATGAGGGCATGGGTCTGGGTTGTCACTGTCGCTTGAGCATGTGACCCTGTGAGAAAGTCCCTCCCAACATTCAATGGAGAGTTATGTAGGGGAGAGGACCGGTGCAGTATCCTGCTGAGTCCGGGGCCACCCCAGGTCAAGGGACTCCCTGCTGCAGCATGGCCCTCCACTGGACGCAGTGCTCAGTGGCAGGCTCCCCTCGCTCCTGCAAGAAATTCCTTGAGGAAGTGGATGGAAGGGCAGTGAGGCTGAGGTGGAAGCTGGAGGTGAGGGACTTGTGTTAAAACAAACTGCAAGTGTTAATAACAGCTAAGGCGGGCTGCCACCATCTGTGGATGCCCCTTAAAAACCTGCATTCCTACTGTGCTCTGCAATCTGCATTCCTCCTGTGCTCTGCAATCTGCATTCCTACTGTGCTCTGCAATCTGCATTCCTACTGTGCTCTGCAATCTGCATTCCTCCTGTGCTCTGCAATCTGCATTCCTACTGTGCTCTGAGAGCTGCGCAGAGGGAATGTACTTCTGTCAGTGTCACTGCGTAAAAACAAGGACTCTGAAATCAGGCTGTTGTTCCAATCTCAACTCTGTCACTAGCTTGCTGTGTGTTCTTGGCTGAATAACTTCACCTCTCTGTGCTCTGGTTCCTTCAGGTGCACAGTGAAGATAATGAGAGTCCCTGCTTCAGGACTGTCACGAAGACTGCATGAGAAAGCATCCACAGAACACAGCTATAGAGTCCTCAAGGGGCAGTGAGACGGCTCAGCAGGAAAACGTGCTTGCACTGCAAGCCTGGAAACCTGAGTTCTCTTGGAGGAGAGAACTGAATCTGCACAGTTGTCATCTGACCTGCAGGCATGCCTTGTGATATGCACACCCCATACACACTCTATGCAGTACACACATATGCACAACAAGTAATTTAAAACACTCTAGGTACAAGAGAAGCATTCAGGATGCTTGTTACTGCTCTTAGGTCTCTATTCCCTAGGATTCGTAGGAGTGTTCACTTCACGTTCCCTCTCCAGGACGAAGTTGGGGACTAGGGAGATGGCTTAGTGCTCACTTCACATTCCCTCCCCTGAAAGAAGTTGGGGGTCAGGGAGATGGCTTAGTGAGCCAGGTGCTTGGTGCACAGGCATGGGGACCCGAGTTTGAGCCCCAGGACCTGAGTAAATGCCAAGTGTGGCAGTGCTCATGGGGGATGGGTGTGCACGGAGACAGGTGGATCCTTGAGGTTTGCTAGCTGGCCAGTTTAGCCAAAGCAGTGAACTCCAGGTTCAGTGAGAAACCCTGTTTCAAAAAATAAGGTGAAGGGTGATAGAGGACACCACTGTCAACCTCTGGCACATGGAAAGTGCACACACACACACACACACGTCAATATGACCATAATAGGGACTGAACAATGGCCACTCCTTTACATGGACCGAGAGTTCTTCTTGGTTCCTCCCAGGTCCACAAGCCCAACACAGCAGTCACAGACCTTGGAGGTATGTCTGGGCACAGACCTTGGAAGTATGTCTGGGCACAAATTCAACACTCATTTCATGCGGTAGGTGGCACAAGTGAGCAGCATAGAAAATACAGGTGCCAGAGAAAGCAAGGCTGCTGCCTGCAGGCTCTGGAGACTGCAGGACCTGAGGACAAACAGAAAGAGAGGGGACTGTCTAAAGCTGACCCAGTGATCCTGGAGAGCAGGCCGGTATGGGGATACTCAGCTGCTGTCATTCCAGGGACTCCATTCTCCTAGGGCGCCTGGAACGCAAAGCCTCAGATGGGGGAAGCTGCCCCACAGGTGCACAGGCCCAGATGCAAGAATGTGGGAGTGGCCAGCATTGATGTGAAGAGGAACTTCCAGTCTCAAGAATCACCAACAGCTTAGGCCAAGACCAGTGCTGCAAGCCTCCCTCCTGTCTGAGGAGCAGCTCAACCTGACTCTAGTGTCTTAGGCTCAGGCACCAGAGCAGTAGACTCAGGAGGGAGGTGGAGGCTCCTGCGAGATCAGGTAGTGAACAGGTGAAGGGCACCCACCACATGCCAATTGCCTAGGTCCTCAGAGTGCTTCCCAGAGCCTGGCCTGTGCTCAGTGATTCACAGGGCCTGTACCTGCCAGGGCTCCCGTCACCTCCCAGGACTCCTGCAGTGACAGTCACCCGCCAGGACTCCCTTCCCTTCAAGGCCACTAGAAGCCTCCAGCACAACAGTTTCTCTGAGGATCTGATCACAACACCTTGGTCAGAACCACCCATCCAGATCCTTGCCATTGCCACTATCCTCAACAGGCATCAGAGGACACACAGGCAGCTCTGGGCGGTGGGCGGGGGNGTGGGGGGAACCTCAGACATCTGAGGAAAATGAGGTGTGGGAAAGCAAACTCTTGGTTGACCAGCTGGGCCCAGACACCTGCGGAGAGGATGAGCATGGGCACATCACAGAGAATACTACCAGTGTGTGGGAGGGGGCGCGGCGCGGGAGGGGGCGCGGCGCGGGAGGGTGGGCGTGACTTCCCTGGCACTCCTGTAAAATGAAACCTGTGTGGTCTTCCCTCACCCCTTGCTTATGTCATCGGCCAGCACACTCTGTTCTCATCTACACTCCCTGTGCCTCTGACTGTGGGGCTGAGTGGAGAAACAAGCTGCAGTGGGAAGGCTTCCAAAGGTCTCAGTGTCCAGCTTCTTCACCTTTCAGAAAGGAAGCAGGCCCAGAAAGCCAAAGGACATGCTGCAGCTGAAGCCAAGACCTGGATACCCATCCAGTCCTTAGCTGAAGCAGCCTGGGTCAAGGCAGGGCCTCCTCTGCTGTCCTCTAGTGGCCATAGTATAAATTGCAGTCTGGCCGACCAGACTGCCTTAGGTGATGTCCAATGATCCTCTGTTGGTTCCTTTGTGTATTCCTGGGAAAACTCACCTCAGTACTGGCCCGGGGGGTCTGATCTCCTTCCTGTTTCCCACTCTGAAATGTCCTGAAAGATAAAGGTCACATGAATGTCCTCACCCAAGGCTGTCTCCCTTAGGCAGGCAAACTGGGAAGATGGACCAGCTTAGCGCTGCAGAGTGAGCATTAATTTCAGGACTCAAACATCACTCCCCAGCCACAGCTGGGCATGATCCTCAACCCCCATCTGCTCCCGCCCTCTTGATTTTGACACTGCTTTCTTGGAATCTTCCCTGTCCTTGGCCTCCTGGGTTGCCCTCCCACCTCCCTGGTTGTTTTTTCTCGTCTGTCTCTGCTCTTCCAGGGCTCTCTGTCCTTGCCTGTGGGTGTTTCCTTAGCCCATGGCCTACTGTGCTTGCTTATTATTGGGAGCTGGGTCACCAAGCAGGCAGGTGTCAACATGAAACTTTCAGACCAGGAGCACCAAAGGTGTCAGTGTCTACGATTTAGTCCATTTAATGAGACAGATTTGTGTAGTCCAAGTGCTCACTTTTACAGAGAAGGCTCCTCTTTGATATACAGGGTAGGACAAGTACCATCCATCTTCAGTTCTTAGGGCCTCCCAGGGACCTACCTTAGTGGCTTCTCACTGTCTCCAGCCACTGTCTTCAGTAAATTTCCAAGTCACACATGACTTTTTTCCAGGCCTGATGTCACTGACTTCTAGACAAAACCTATATTAGTTATCTTTTATCTCTACTAAATTACCTGAAAAATGAAAACACCTGGTGGAGGATGGATTTATTTTGGCACATGGTTCAATCTGTGGATCTGAGGCAGAACTGAAATATCACAGTGGAAGGGTAAAGAGGAAGGCTGCTCACTTCATGGTGAAGGCAGCAGAAAGGCAGAAGGGGACCAGGGACAAGCACACCCCAGTGACCAGCTCTATCCAACCATGCCTTATCTTAGAACTATACAGCCACATTTGCACTAATTCATAGATGCAATTAGTACTCTGATAATCTTATTGTCTCTCAGTAAAGCCAGGCACCAGGTCTTCAACCCTTGGAGCTTCTGTAGGAAGCACCTCATATCCAAACCACATCACCCTGGATATCTCCTGGCTCTTGGGCTTGGCAGCACCAAATCAGACACGCCATTTCCCCCATTCTGTAGTCTTCTTGCCTTCCAACGCTGATCCCTCCCCAAGGCTGGATGGTCCAGCCTTCTCCACAACTATGAAACTGATATACTTCTAGCTACCCACCGCTCGTCCTTACCCTGGTCCAAGCCACTGTTTCCCCTTTCCGTTGTCCTGCCTCTCATCTCCTCAGTCATTTGACCCTCTCTGTATTAGTGTTTGCAGACTCCTGTTGCTCTTGGGATAAGCACATGCTCCCCACAGTGGCCATCAAGAAGTCCAGAGGTAGCTTCCTTTCCTGGCATTCAAGGTGTTACACCATGCTCATGTGCTGAGATAGCTCAACAGCTGCTGGAAACACAGTGGGAGAGTGGATGGGATGGGTGGAGGCAAAAGACCGCTAGAAGTGATGCCTGATGTCCATTCTACCGCAGAAAGTTGCAGCTTCTCTGCCCTCCAGGATGGGAGCTCCTGTACTCTCCCAATTGCTGAATGGATCTTGCTATGAGCAGGTTCTGTGCCTGGGGGATGGCAATAGGGAATTGGAATGAGAACAAATGTTGCTTTTAAGACACTTAAATACCTGATCCCTTCTGAGCCCATCTATGGAGGTCCCATTCCTCAGGATCTGGGGTACCCATAAGCTCTATAGTTTCTAAGGAAGTCTGAACACAGCAGAACTCCACAAAGATCACCAGGGGGCAGTGCTGCCCAACTCACGGTCCCTGAAAGGCCTGTCTTTGTGTCTCCACATTGAGGTCTTTTGAGGAGAATCAGCGCTGTGTGTGCATGCGTGCGTACATGTATATGTGTGTGTGTGCGCACGCGCGCGTGTGCGTGTGTGTGTGTGTGTGTGTGTGTGTGTGTGACTTTGTGTGTCTCCTCGTAGGTGGGGTGTCTATTTTTGTTCACATCAGTGCCTCCCAATCTAGTCATTTTGTGGACTTTTGAGCAGGATGACAAGATGGAGAGCCTGTACACCTCTGTTCCACAGTTTGCACGTGACCAGAAGAGTTATGAACTCTGAAATTTGAAATGAAGTTTATGCCCTGGCAATGCTGAAGCACGCATGGGCGGCCCGAATATGGCGGTTCTGTTGAACTTGTCCATATTGGGTTTCATGGTCTAAGTTGATGAGGTCTCTTCCTCAAGAGGGCACCAGATCTCATTACAGATGGTTGTGAGCCACCACGTGATTGCTAGGAATTGAACTCAGGACCTTTGGAAGATCAGGCAGTGCTCTTAGCCCTGAGTTATCTCTCCAGCCCCGTTATGAACTCTGTTCAACACAAAATTATAAATGTCTTTCAAACATTATGAAGGAGTTTAGGGGGGTGGCTGCTCAGTCTCTCTCCAGTAGTTAAAAGTGCTCACTGCTCTCTCAAAGGACTGGGGCTTAGCTTTTGTCTAAACACCCACACCAGGTGTCTCAAAAACTGCCTGTGATGCTAATCCCAAGAGATTGGGCACTGTCTGGCCTCAATGAACAACTGCACACATGTGATGTACATAAACTCATGAAGGTGCACACAAGCACACATAAACAAAAATATTTGACGGGGCAGAACCTGAGACTGTAGCTCAGCAGGCATGCTTACATGGTATGGTAGGAGCATGGTACCATTAACTCCAGGAGGTAGAGACGTGAGGGTCTGAAATTCAAGGCCATCCTCAGCTACATAAGGAGTTTGAGCCATTCCAGGCAAAAGACTATCTTCAAAAGAAAAGTTGAACACATCTAATTGAGCCTTACTGACAACACCCAGGTCTCAGTCACCTATCAATCAGAGCAATGACCTTGAGAAGAACCAGTTGTCCTTGTCACTGGCTAGAATTTGGGATGACCTGGCTGACTGGGCCTGTATAGACTGGAGGTTCAAGGCATTCTCTGTCTCATCCATTCCGACTAGCCAGCACACAGCAGTGCAGGTGGTGGCTGATCATATGCCCACATGGCAGAGGATTCGTGGTTTTTCTCAGCCCTGAGCCCCACACTAGGATTCTTGGGGACTCAACCAGCCCTGGGAGCCTCTCAGGTCAGACCTGGGGAAAGGAGTTGAGTGTCCTATGCTAGTAGCTCTATCAAGACATGCTTGGAAACAGGGTGCTCCTGGGAGGGAGCTGTCTCCTGCCTGGGGGAGAAGGGTGGGTTAGTTATGCTGAAAGGATGGGGGTGACTACACAAGGCAGGCACCAGACAGAAAGGGACCTCAAGTCTTGGGATGTGTCTCTTGAGGGAGGGCGGTGGAACACCCCCTTACTGCTCCTGCTTTCTCCTACGGCCCAGAAATCCAGGAATCCAGGGAATTTCTGCAGTTGGAACAGGGAGGAGAAATGACTGACATTCCTTTGCGTGTTCCACATTCTATTTACTCATTTTTCTGGTGCAGCCCCCAGGGTCTGGCGCTTGCTTCGCCTGGGCTCTACCACTGGGCTGCATCCCAGCATGGGTTCACGTTGTATACCTGGGGGAGGCACACACGGAACTGGAGAGCTTGAAAGAGTCAGAAAGTGTGTGGAGCATGGAAAAAGGAAAAAGGAGAGGGAGGAGAGACCCCAGCAGAATCGAGGACAGGGGAAGGGCAGGAGGGGGTGCCGGAGGGGGGGGGCAGGGAGAACTTTCTTGGCCTCCCTCTCTGAGCCTTCGCGGGCAATCAGGCCGGCAGGAGGCAGGTGGTCCGGGCAGACAATGGCGCGGAGGAGTGCGGAACCTGGGACTAAATTTGGCGTTGCCTTTGCAGGGCTCGGGGCCGCCCGTTCATCTCCATGCAAAGGAGAGACGAAATGAATATGCAGCGCGGGCTGTAATTGGGCCGCCGCGGCCGCCGCCGCCGCCGCACTATAATTTTCCAAACAGGATCTTGCAATCAGGGCCTTATTCATTAGCGCATAAACAATTTTGTTTCTCGGCACTCGAGCCTGTCAATCATGCCGAGAGGGAACATCTTGGCCGAAGGCGCGGGCCGTCGCGCGCGCTCCTACGCGTGCCCCCTCGAGCGCCGCCAAGTGGCTTTGTGCTCGGGAGCTCTTGGGTGCTGGGATGGAGGGGGAAGGGGGCATGCTGCAGGGTCCTCTGTCAGCACGCGTTTGGGAAAGCCATTGAATCTGCCTCTGACCCCCAGCCTTGTCCTAGGGCCAACCCGGCTTCTCCTTCCAAGCCTCAGTTTACCCCTATAAGCCAGCTGGACTAGAGCAGCTTCAGAGAGAGAATAAAAACGACTACAGCTTTTGTTGCTCAAGCTCCAGGAGCTGAGGAATGCTGCCCAGCCATCTAGTTCTCCTTCTCTTTCTTCTTTTAAATCAAAAAGGCTGTCAGGGACCCGCAGAGGGCCCTTCATCCCAGCAACACCACTCAAGACAGCCTTCTGGGATACATACTATATGCCTCTGACAACTCAAGGGATTCTGGAAAGCTGCATCCGGTCCTGGGCTCCCCACAAAGGGGCCTGCTTGCATGTGGGGGGGCTGTGCTTGCTGGCAGTTCTACCTGCCCCAGGGCACTTGTAAATCTGCAAGTTGGTGTGTGACGTCGGTAGGGCTCTGGGATTGTGGGTGGCTGCGTTTGTGCGCACGTGACTAAGTCTGTCCACACAAGCTCAGGTGCAGACATGCTTATGGGAAGGCTATAATGGTGGCTGTGGTTATCAAGCTGTGGCTCAGTGATGGGAATCCAGGCTGTGGGAGCACCAAGGAGAAAACCTTTGGGGTCCAGGAGATCCAGCGAGAACCATGTGTGGAGGAGATTCCAATGCTGGCAGACTGTTTCTCTCAAGACAGATGACAGCTCTGTTGTCTTAGCCTCCTTGTCTACCCCTTTCCAGGGCTGCCAACCTGGCCTTGCCCTCTTGGTGGGTTTCTCGGTCGGGAGAGCCTTTTCCTTCTCCCCTTAGGGAGTGCTAATTCAGCCCCTACTGCTTCTGCTATTGAGAGTCCAAAGTCGCTCTGGAATGCCAGGGCCAAATATTCTGATCAGCCCAGTTTTACATGGAGCACATGTAAAACTGACAGAGCTGCAGGCCCATTGCCCAGATGGAGACACAGAGGCCTGGGACAGGAAACCAGATTGGCTTGAGGTGCTTTTGAGAGTGAGGAGTGCAGCCAGGATTTTGAAGTTGTCTGTGGCCTCAAAGCTGGGGATCCGGGCCTGATTCTCCCAAACACACATGCACACACACACACACACACACACACACACACACTTACCCTAGACCAAGCCTTCAGGATACCCAACGGTGGGGGGCAGCAGGCTGTGGAGACATGCACCACCCCATATGCTGACTGCTTCTACCTCCTATTTCTTCTGCTTTGTCTCCCTTCCCCACCCCCTACCAGTCCCCACTTGAAGAGACAAAGAATTTGAGGATGTGCCGGCAGCCAAATGACAGGCCATCAGTCTCTGCCCAGACACTCTCTTCACAGTTCTAGCCCGGCCCGGATGCCACTCCACCCCATGGTCACCCCCAGCACCGGGCCAGGAAGGGAGGTGGCCCAGGGAAGGGGCTGCTGTGGAAGGCACGGAGTCCGGAAGCCCAGAGGAACAGTCTTCAACCTGCAAATCCGGTCACGCCTGGCCCGCAGCCTCCCGGCCCCTGCCAGTGTCCCTGGATACACATGCATGCTGACCCAGCCCGTGAGGGACAGGCTATTTGCACTGTAACCTCTGGGGGCAAATCGTCACCTTCACATGCTAGGCAGAACGCAGAAGCAATGGCTTTGGACACGGAAGCCCAGGTTAAAAGTACCATGGCTACTTCCCGGCTGGAGCGTGTCATCAAGTTTCTCTGTGACTTGGTTTCCTTGTCTGTGAAGAAGAGCTATTTAGTCCACTTGGCATGATAAAACAAAGGAGAGGAAGACCTGGCCCCCAGCCAGAGACTCCAGACACACGTCCCAGAGTTTCACTCATGAGGAGCGTCAGGCAACCAAGTCAGTCAGGGTCTCAGTGTAAAGCTTTTATTTAGAGTTTTTATGTTTTAGGAAATGGAGCTTTTCCCAAAACCTTGTGCTACCCTTTCTAAAGCACCATGCACCTTTGTGGCCATCACGTGGCCCCACTGGGGACGTAGGCTAATTTGTCCACTTTTTAAAGGTACAATGTGAAACCTAGAAGGTCAGGTCATCTTCCCCAAGGTCACTCGTTAGGAAAAAAAGGAGTCAGGACTTGAACACGTGGCTCCACACAACGCCACCCCTGACCTGTTTCCATCTTTTTGCTGCCTTACTAAGGGGTAGCTTCTGTGTTAGAGACCCTGGCTGTTCCTAATCCCATTTCCAGAGCTGTCGGGTCACATGGGTGTAGAGACCTGAAGATAAGGCCTCCTTGGAGATATCCCTCTGGAGATTCCCCCAGTCTCCAACCTCCTCCCCTTTGGAGCCTTTCTTACCTCTTGGCTACTTACATAACATGGGACATAAAAAGGCTGTGTGACCCCCAGAAAGCCACTTGCCTTCTCTGGGTATCAGCTTCTTTGCCAAAGAATGACTGCTCTTAGGGCTGAGTTCTAACCCCAGTCCCTAACTGCACCCCAGCGCTGAGGTGGTGGAGACAGGAGGATTGCTTGGGGCTTGCTCCACAGTTAGTCTAGTTGAGTTAGTAAGCTCTAGATTCAGTGAGAGATACAGTCTCAAACACAAAGTAGATGAGTGCTCCACCCTACACAAGACTTTTATGTCATCCCTTCTGGTAACACAGTGGAAGGGGGCAGAAAGCAAGAGCGGGCAGGTGGGGGAGAGGCCACCTTCTGAGCAATGCACAGCCTTCAGGGTCAGGAGCCTTCAACAACCTTGGGCTGCACTAGGCCTGCACTGGGCATCATCAACCCCAGGCAAGGATGGAGGAGGAGTTCAGCACCCTTACTGCTAAACCATTTCCTGCTGGTAGAGTCAAGGAGTGAGGGAGTTACTGCTTTCAGTCCTGTGCCAACTAGTGAGCCCCCCAGGCTTCAGTCACACAGGCGGCCCTGGTTCAACTAAAACCAAACCAAAGGGCAGGAGTCTGTGGAAGGGACAGGTAGGAAGGTGGGGCAGCGGTGCAGGAAGATAAGAGAGCTGGTGGGAGTGGGT
>LOJH01033082.1:0-12860 GCA_001685095.1 Ellobius talpinus | reverse complement strand
AGAGAGAGAGAGAGAGAGAGAGAGAGAGAGAGAGAGAGAGAGAGAGAGGCTGTCCATGCATGGAGAAGAGGATATACATCCAACCCAGTGCAGCTAAGACTCTTAGGGTGACAGAAGAGACTTCATGCTTTAGGGGGGGAGGGGGATTAGTATTTTTTGAGACAGGGTTTCTCTGTGTACTCCTGACTATCCTGGAACTCATTCTATAGAAAAGGGTGGCCTTGAACTCAGGAGATCCACCTGCCTCTACTATCACTGCCCAGTGGAATCTGTGTCTTAACGATTAGCTTCTGTGATGTTTATATTTGACAGCAAGTATTGGGATCGCAAAATGGCTCAGTGTGAGTGCTGCCAGGACTGCTGCTCTGAGTTCTAGCCCCAGGACTCCTGTAGCAGAAGGGGAGAACTGGTTCTTACAAATGTCCCCTTACCTCCATATGTGTGCTATGGCTTGTGTGTGACCACGTACACACACACACACACACACACACACGAATGAATACCTTTAAATAGTAATGAAGTTGAGAGTGTCATCGAGTATGGATACAAACCTAGAGATGACATTTCACCACTTTTCCATAGCACCCTGAGTCAAACCCAGCATGGTGATCAAGGCCCATTATCCAAAGTAGCTCCCAGCCATTAAACCCCCTCACTGTCTCACTGTCTTCGTTAGGGTTTCTGGTGCTGTGATAAACACTGTGACCAAAACAAACTTGGAAAGGTTTCATTTCATTTTACAACCTGTAGTTCATTAGCCAAACAAGTCAGGTCAGGAACTCAAGGCAGGAACCCAGAGGCCAGACCTAGTACAGAGTCCATGGAGGCATGCTGCTTACTGGCTCCTCATGGCCTGCCCAGCCTGCTTCTTAGAGCACCCTGGACCACCTATCTAGGGGTGGCACTGTACACAGTGTTCTGGGCCCTCCCACATCAATCATCAATCAAAAAAAGCACACCACGGTCTTGCCCACAAGGCGTTCTGATGGGAGCATTTTTTTCACTTGAGGTTCCTCTTTCAAAATGACTCTTGCTAGTGTCAAGTTGACTTAAAACCAGCACAGCCTCCCCAGCCAAAGCAAATCTTCCTCAAAGCTCAGAAACCCGGATTGCATTCCTGGAGGTTTAAATTTAGATTTAAGGATCCGCGGGACTTATGCTTATGCTTCTGTGGCCTGGTCTGGCTTGCATCTTTCATTTGGAGGACTTTCTGGTTTAGAAGGCAGCTCTGGCAATTAGTTTGGCATCCCCTCTCTCTGGACTAACTATGAGCTCGCTGGCCATTCCTGACCCTAATCCCAGATGAATGCTGTTTGCTGAGGTCAAAGTCTCAGGGTTTCAGCTTTGCTGGTGTTTACAGAGGAACAGGATCGGGAATGTGGCTCAGGTAGAGTGCCTGGCTAACTTGCAGAGGCCCTGAGTTCCACCCGAGCACTGCAGAAAAGCACAATGTGGTGGCCCGTGCCTGTGCTCCTAACTCTTGGGAGGATCAGAAATTCAAGGCCATCACAAAAAGCCTGAGGGTAGCCTGGGCTACAGGAAACCCTGGTGATAAAAATAAAAACAAAATTTTAATGGTGATTTTGAAAGAAAAGATCCCTGAAATTTCTTGAAGATTCTGTAATAGAATGGATCATCTTTGTTCTTTTCAACTTAAGGGGAAAAAATTGCTTCAAGTAGCAAATTCTATTCAGAACCCAATGGACTATTGTAACAAGCCCTCCTAGGCTATAGCTGCTGAAATAGTCTCCTGGCGGTCTGGCTTTTGTATTTAATCACTTTTTCAAGAAAAAAATAAAAACAACAACAAAAACCCAAAGTTCCACCTTCAACCTGGGAACATTAAATAGTTCCAACACTTTGACATGTTCCAGCTAAGTGGAATCTTAGTCAAAAGAGTTTGTGGGGTATTTCCAGCCAGCAAGAACAGCCCCCACTCCAACAACCCCACCCAAACTCCAACCTCCCCATCTACTCCACCCCCCCCAAGGGATTAGGACACTTTCAACTTTATTCAAAGGCTCACAAAAGCTTTCCCTAAAGGAGGAATTCTGGCCTGACTTTAACTAGGAAATTTCTAGGAGGCACGTTAATTCGCAGACACCCAAAGCTAAAGACAGAAAGCTCGCAGGAGACCCAGTGTCTGTAAAGCAAAGGTTTGCCCCAAATGGAGTGCTCTGGAATCTTACAAGGCACATCATCCCAAAACAAAGTCCAAAACAAAAACCTGGGTGTGGTGGCACATGTCCACAATCCAAGCATTGGTGATCCTGACACAGGAACCTGAGGGTGGCGGGGCCGCAGAGTGCAACCCTATCTGGAAAACTTAAGGGCCAAGAGCGTAGCTGGGGGAGGCAGCGCCTGCCTCACGTGTGTAAGGCCCTAGGTTCAATCCCAGCCCTGCAAAAGAGAAAAGAAAATTAACAATGCCCCAGGTGGAAAAGCAGGTATATAGCCTAGAAAATAAAGCTCAATGATAGGTATTTGAAAAAAAAATGATCAAGTGAGATAGCTCAGGCCAGCCTGGGCTACACTGTAAACCCTTTCTCAAAGGAAAGAGTCAACTCTACTTTTCTCTGTGGGTTGAAAAGAGAGGAGGTGGCGTTGAGAGCAATCTTACTTTAAAGGTAAAGGTTGCTGCGATGTTTGACTATGAAAGTAGAGACCAGTGGATTCTGGTCAGGCTATTTGGGGCAACTAATGCATATTTCTTATGCTTGTATAGTTTCCCACTAATCATTTAAAAATGTATTTATGAGGGGTGGGGAGAGGAGGACAGAGAGCAATTACAGGAGTCAGTTGTCTCTTTCTACCTTGTTTTGAGGCAAAATCTTTCTGGTTGTTTCTATCATGCTGCATACTCCAGGCTAGCTACCCTCAAACTTCTCACAGATTCTCCTATCTCTATCTCCTGTCTGGTCACAGAAGTGCCAGGAAGACAGATACGCACTGCCACATCCAGCTTTTTCTGTGGGTCCTGGAGATTGAACTCGCGCTGTCAGACTTAGCCACAAGCACCTGTACTTGCTGAGCCATGTTCCCAACCCCATCAGGGTGTGTGTGTGGTGTGGTGTGTGTGTGTGTGTGTGTTGCTGGAAATTAAAGACTGAATTTAGGGCCTTATGCAGGTTTGGCAAACGCTCTACCACTAAGCTATGTTCATAGCCATTTACTTTCAGTTTGAAACAGGGCCTCACTAAGTTGCTGAGGCTGGCGTTGAACTTATGATTCTCCTGCTACAGTCCCAGAGTAGCTAGATTGCTGGCCTGTGCCACCTGCTGGGAATGGCTCCCAAGAATCTTAACCAGTTTTTGTTCTATTAAAGCTTTCGACTGATCAGATGAGACCCATCCACATTTGGAAGGGCAATCTCTTATAGTCAAATGTTATTCTCACCCAAATAGGCCTATATGGAAAAATTCAGAATAATAGTTGACTAAATATCTGGGCACCATGGCCCAGCCAGCATGACGCATAAAATGACCCATCACACCAGGGTATGGAGCTATGGACCTGTGACCTAATCTTTACCCAAGGCTTTGGTGTGGAACTAAGTACCCTTTGGGAAGAATAGTGACAGACATATCCACTCTAGAGAGACAAAATGGCAACAATAGCAATGCTGGTGGCAGCATCCCATCACTATCACCACCAGCCTTCTCCTGGCTTTGTAGTAGCAAGTCACCTTCTTTAGTCTCCCCGGGACTTCAGTGACCCACTCAGCTCCTTCAGCACATTCCCCGTGCGCTGAAGAAATGAAGCAGATCCCATCAGCAGCAGCTAAGATTCCTGTGATCCAGTGAGCACGATGTGCTCATTAAGTACCACTGCAAGATAAATGACCCAAACGTGAAGCCTTAGCAATCAGTATATGCAATTAGACTTTGTGTGTGCCTGTGTGTGTGTCAGGGGGTGCTGTTTGCTTGTTTGCTTTCCGTTAGTAAAGAATTTAGGATCAGTTCAGCTAGGTGGGTCCTTCATAGGGTGCCACTCAGGAAGTTAGCCTGGGCAAGAGGGCCACTTTAAGATGGCGTGCTCCTGTCTGTGTTGGCTGTTGGTGGGAGCCTCTCTGCAGGGCTCTTTGCTTTCTCGCCACAGACGCAGAGGCTTTTTTTCTGCAGTGACCTAAGAGACAAAGGTGGACATGACATTTTGTCTGTGTGAGGTCACAAGTCATTGCTGCCACCCCAGATGTAATTCCCATGAGAAATCACTAAGCCTTGCTCCTATGTGAAAGAGGAAAATTAGAAAATTAGGCTCCTGCTTTCTCCCCACCTTCTCCCCACAGCACTGGGTTGGAACCTAGGAACTTGGACATGAAAAGCAAGTTCTCACATCTGAACTTCATCTCTAGCCCTGGGTGTTTGAGCACAGTTCTCTCTACGCAGCCCAGGCTACCTGGGTCTTGGGACCCTCCTATCTCAGCCTGTAAGCTGGGTTTATAGGCATATACCAACACCATTCCTAGCTATAGGGTCTTGTTTTTTAAATGGAGAAATGGGAAACAATTCGTAGACGTATTTTTAAACTTCCTTTAGTGGCCAGGCTCCTTTGGAGTCACTGCCTGAAGGTCTCATAAGTTTGGGCATCTCTCCGGCGATGAGTCAGTGTGACCAGCAGCCTTTGCAGAAGTGATGATGTCTCTCTAAAATCCAGTAAGACATCCTACAGCCTCTCTCTCCTCTGTCTGTCTTTGTCTGTCCTTAATTCTGTCTGCATTTTCTCTGGGAGAAGCAAGTCACCAGTGTGGCCACCTTGAGGTTAAGCCATATTGGAAAGAGCTAAGCCTTCCAATGGACAGCCAGAAAAATTCTGAGGTCAGCCCAGGGTCCGCAAACAGATCCCTTAGACCCAGCGAGCCTTGATAAGCCTGCAGCCTTGGCTGGGTTTGGACTCTTCACATATCAAGATTTGTGAGACCTTAAGCCAGAGACAATCAACAAATGACTCCTACATGTCTGATCCTCGCTGCCTGCAGATAATAAGTATCTGTTGCTCTAAATAGCCATGTTTCAGGGTAACTTACTACATAGCAATAGATAGTTATGTACTTCTGTACTTTATTTCTGAAGAAGAAATAAAGGCACAGGCGAGTGTGTGTGTGTGTGTGTGTGTGTGTCCATGCCTTGAGAAGAGAATAAAGGAATAAGATTCCTGATCCACTTAAGGCATTAAGGAAGATGTGAGCATCTTTCAGCCCTCAAATGATAGTGAGTCCCAGGTATCTGTCTTTACAGACCATCTAGAAACCCTCAACCAAATCTCAAGTAGAAATTTGTTTTGAAGCTGGAGATTTCTGCTTGCTAAGTTGTAAACTAACAACTTGAATACGTGCCCAAGAATATGTCAGGAGCTGGAGGATGGCACAGGCAGTAAAGTGCTTGCCACATAAGCATTAGGACTCGAGTTCAATCCCAGAACCCATTCCCCCCTTCTTTAAAAGAAAGAAAGGAAAGAGAGAAAGAGAGAGAGAGAGGAAGGGGGGACAGATGTGTTGGTGTACAATGTAATCTCAGAACTGGGGAAAGAGAGACAGGTGCATCTCTAGCGTTGGATGGCTAGATGGCCAGCTTAGCACTCCCTGGAGAACTCCAAGCCAGTGAGAGGCCCTGACTCAATAAACAAGGTGGGTGATGCCAGAGGAATGACACCCAAAGGTTCCTGTGGTCTCTACACATGCACCATTCCAGGCCCAAGTGCTATGGTGTGGCACACTCTCACTTCATCGTGCCCCTGGCCCAGGCCCCTGGTGGTTCTGGGTTCCCACAGCCATCAGTGGCAGCATGCTGGAAACACACTGTCACTGAGTGTCTACAGTGGCAGACCCTAGCAAGCAGCTTATGAACAATTCAACGGTGTGTTTAGGTTTAAAGCAAAGAGTTGTACAAGCCATATTTTATCACTCACCCCAAATACTACACTCATTTATTTGATAAATCAGGTGGCAGCCCATCCTAGGCATTGCAACCCTGACTTTAAGTGCCCTGAGCACTGCAGAAAACTGCAGATGCCACACTGCAGAAGAAATGCAATCATCTAGAGCTGAAGCCCTCTTCCTGCACCTAGCCGTCTGTCTCCCACAAACCCTCGCCTGTGAACTCACATGGGTCCCAGCTTCAGACAGGTGCTTTGAGGACTTAAGAATGCTGACTGGGCAGTACTCTGGAAACAGCTACTCCCCAGGGAAATCTGCTAATCTCACCCACACTCATGTGACTATTGCATAAAACCAGAAGGTGAGTGTATTCGCCATCAGTGAGAGTTGTAGCTATGCCAGGGACCAGAATGCTCAAGTATGCATGGACTGTCCCTTCCTTCCATTTTTTCCTGGCCCCTCTCTGGCCTCATTCTTCATGACCCTCTGAAGCTTCCATTTGATGGAGAGTAGAGTTTTCCTGACTTGCCAAGTTCCCAGGAGGTTTCTCCTGGTCCCACAGCCATCTTTTTCTAAGAGGATCTGGAATTTATAGGCAACAGACATGGGCTACCCCCAAGACCCTCAACAGCCACTCTTTCCCCTCTCCACAGTAGGGGTAGGCAAGGATTTCTCTGAAAGAATCGCGTAGTAAATACTTGTACAACTTATGTACTCAGTGTTACCATAAGAAAAGCCACATAGATGAAGCATGAAGGAGTGTGGCCACGCCCAAGGAGGTCTTCTCCACGAAAGCAGTGTGGGTTAGCTGGACAGGGCCTATATGTGAGTGTGAACTACAACATCAGGTGCTGCCTGGTCATGGTGGGGGGCTTCTAAGACACCAGAAGTTCATAAGGCTCTTCCCTTCCGAAAAGGATTAAGGCCCTAATGGAGTCTGTTCCTGGTTTGGTCTTCTGCCTTCTGCTCTCTCTCTCTCTCACTCAGTGTTTCTATTGTTATTTAAAAAACAAACAAAAAAAACACCAAAAAGACAAGTTGAAGAAGAAAGGGTTTATTTGGCTTACAAAATGCTGGTCACCATCAGAGGAAGTCAGGAACTCTAACAGGGCAGGAACCTGGAGACAAGAACTGATGCAGAGGTCATGGAGGGGTGCTGCTTTACTGGCTTGCTCAGCCTGTTTTCTTATAGAACCCAAGACTACCATCCCAGGAATGGTATCACCAACGGTGGGCTGGACCCTTCCCCATTGATCACTATGCCTCAGTGGGGTTGGAGACATGGGTCAGCAGTTAAAAACACTGTTCTTCCAGGGGACCTGGGTTCAATTCCAAGTACCCACATAGAGGCTAACAACTATCTGTAACTACAGTTCCAGGGTACCTGACACCCTTATACAGACATACACAAAGGCAAAACACCAATGCAAAGGAAAATAAATAAATATTTTTAAAAAAAAGCAAAAATGCCCCCAGCTGGATCTTATGGAGGCATTTTCTCAAGTCTGGAGGTTTGAGAACGGGGTACTGGCTTCAGCTCCTTTCTGCTAGGGGACTTCGTGGCTGATAGTGTCACAGTGGTGACAGGGTATGCAGGATAAAGAAATCACACAAGGCAGGAAGCTAGATTCTGGAGAGGAAGCAGATTTGCTTCTTTTATAACTTTACACTCTCAAGAAAACTAACTCGCACTGAGAGATCACCATTAGCTTTTTCATGTGTGCAGCACCTTCTGTGACCTAACCACTGCCCATCACTGCCACACTGAGGATCACATTCCCTGACATATGTGATCCACAGCACAAGGGCTCTTCTTTGCCTCTGAGTCCTAGAAACACCACCAGTGGGTGGATCCTTCAGAAAGAATGATTTCAAATGTAAGCCAAAAATCCTTACTCAGAACTAGTACATATGGGGTAATGGTTAATGGTTCTCGAAGAAGCATCCTGCGATGAGATAAATCTGGAAATTCTCAGCTAAGCCACGGGGAACAAGGTTCTCAATAGCTAGATTGATGAGTTTATAGTTTATTACTGTTGTGATGCGTCTCTCTAAGATGCTATCACAGGGCAGCCTTTGCCACATGTACTTACCTATTCTCTCAACCCACAACCTCCCGGAGCCCCTTTAGAATCCAACCTCCCACAAAGGGCCCCTCGGAACAACACACAGAGAGTGGAGGGAGACAGTCCAGTGGGTTAAACACTTGCTGTGCAAGTCTGAGGATATGAGTTCAGATCCCCAGTACCTACATAAAAAGCCAGGGCTGGCAGCATGCTGTTGTAATTCCGGTGCTGGGGAGGCAGAGACAGGAAAGCCCCAGAGGCTTGCCAACCAACCAGCCTCTTTGATATGATGAGCTTCGGGTTCAGAAAGAGACCCTGCTTCAAAAAATAGTGGGAAGAGCAATAGAAGAAGGCACCTGATATGGACCTCTGCCTTCCACGCCTGCACACATGGTTGGGTGCACCTGCATACACACGCATACAGTACACATGTCTATGTGTGCACACACAGACACTGAAAACAACCTAGCTTTATGTGTGGATTTATGTGGGTGTGGATATACATCATGGATCTAGAAAGGCTGCGGGAGGTTTTGAGGGAGGGAGGGGAGGAGAACAAAATGCTCGTGACATGAAAGTAGAGCTGGAAGTTACTGGGGGTGCTGGAATCGGGGGAAGAGAGGCAAAAGAGAAGCAACTAGAGAGGGTGTGTATGAAAATGATAAAGAAAAGCAGTGCTTTGGAGGAGAATTTAAAAAATTCAGAAGGAAGGAAAGGAGGGAGGGAGGAAAAGAGGGAGGGAGGGAGGGAGAAGAAAGTTCTTAGGTTGACTAGCCCCTTTCTGCAGATGCCTTCAGAGTGTGAAATAACAGCTCAAGATGTGTCCTAAGTAAATTCAATCTGAATGTGTCATACAAATGTCATTGGGAAAGAGCAGACAGCCTGCACCCCAAATTCTTTTGTCTGTGCCACTGGCCCGGGTGGCTGGGAAGACTGGCTTCCTTCTGTTTCTGAATCCTCATCTTCGCCATTACCTTCTTCTTTTGAGGTAGGGTCTCATGTAACCCAGGTTGGTGGAAATGCTATTGGTAGCCAGGGATGGTCTTGAACTCTTGATCCTCCTGCTTCTACTTCCCAAGAGCTGGGACTACAGATGATCCACATTGGCCTATGCGGAGACTCAACCCAGGATTCTGTGCATGGTAGACAGGCACCCTACCAACTGAGCCACACCCCAGTCCTCCACCACTTTTTATATTCTTTACTTTCTCTCTTCCTACTCCTAATTTGTTTATTGAGGATACACACACACACACACACACACACACACACACACACATGGGGGTATGCATGACTAAGCATATGTGCAGAGGTCAGAGAGGACATTATGTATCCTTCCTGTCTATCATCCTCCACCTTATGTTATTCCTTTGAAACAATCTTTCACTGAAGCTGGAGCAACAGCAAGCCCTAACAGTCCTCTTGTCTCCACCCTATGCAGTGCTAGATTTACAAGCAGACACACAACCATGTCCGGCTTTTTATGTAAATGCTGCTATCGGAAATCAGGTCTTGGTGCTTACCCAGCAAGCACTCTCCCACCACACCATCTTGCCAGTGTCTTCTCCCCATTTCCAACAGAAAAAATAAAAATAAAAAAACTATCCCTCAATAGAAGCAAGCATGGCACATGCTTCAGCTAGGTAAGGGATGTCGAAACTCGGGGGACAGTGCCCAAGGCCTCAGTGCTCTCAGCCTTGGACTCCAAGTGCCCAGCATCCCTGGTCCTTGAGATAGACATCTTAGAGGCATTCTGACTTGGCCAAGGGCAAGAGCTCCTGACCACACTGGGGACAGTGAACACAGCAGGGCTGATGTCCAAGATCAGAGGCAGTGGGAGCTTAAGCAGTGTTTAGCAGTAATGGGGGTGTTTGATGCTCATTTTGTGAGCAGCTGTTGAGAGGAACAGGCAATGACTCTTTCCTTTCCTGGTGCTTTCAGCCATGGTGACAGATCTGTCTCCTGCACAATTAGTCAAGATTTCCTACTGGGTTCAGTTATTAAATGCCTCCTGCTTTCTGAATCATCCAGCAAGTTGGGAGCATCTTGTTAGCTATCCACAATGCACTTCAGTCACCCTGGGGCCTTTCCAGAAACCAGAGCCCACCTTGGGTTTCCCTTTGTCCTTCCTCTTGTCCCCAACAGGGCTCACAGCTGGCCTACCCTCTCCAGTAATAGAAGGGGGGCTACAAATGAGCAAGTTCTTTCCTGATCTAGTTGAGGAAATAATGATGACAGAATTGTCATCTAAAATAAAGCTGGGGGGGAGCTGGAGAGATGGCTCAGTGGTTAAGAACACTAGGTTGCTCTTCCTGAGAACCTGGGTTCAATTCCTAGCACTCACATGGCAGCTCACAGCCATCTAGCTCCAGTTGTAGGGGATCTGATACTGTCTTCTGTCCTCTCCAAGATTCCTTGGAGCTGCAGGTATACCTGGTTGTGAGACAGTTGACACTTGACAGGGTGCTAAGAACTGAGCTCAGGTCCCGTGCAAGAGCTCAGATCTTCTGCAAGAGCAGGACACACTCAACTGCTGAACCAATCCTTCAACCCACCACCTTGATTTTGAGGCAGGGTCTCCCATTGAACTTGGAGCTCGCTAATTCTACTACACTGGCTATCCAGCAAAGCCTTGGGATCTGCCTCTCTCAGTCTCCCCAGTTCTAGGATTACAGATGTGTGCTGGCATGTCCAGCTTTTTACATAGATTCAAATTCAGGTCTTCCTACTTATGCAACAAGCACTTTACCAGATGAGCAATTTCCTCAGCTGTGTTTCTGGATATCCTTCTTGATTCTGGATCTCCTGGTAGCTTTTGATCATTTCCTGTTCTATGTAGCTATGCTTGCCCTGATCTGTGCTTTCTACAGACATATGAAGCAGAGTTTACTTATGACCTATGTCTGTTTATTTCAATGTGAAGTCTGAGCAGGACTGTTTCTGTTGGGGCTGGTTTTTTCATACTCCTTATTAATGATACCTTTTTTTGTATCTCTCATTATCAGCAGTTGTATGCTGCTCATTTCCTCTGAAGAATAACTTGTGAGAGTCATTTGAAAGCTAGGGTTTATGGGCATGCCTCGTAAGAGAGCGTATACCTGCTTTCTCCTGGTACCTAAGGCAAGGTTCAAGGATAAGGTGGCCTATACCACCTGATCCCAAAACCTGGCCTTAAATCTAGTATGAAAAGTTCCATTTACATCACATCCATCAACAGCCTTCTTCTTCATTCTCTCAGCTAAACTACTGTAGTGCTCACACTTTTGTGGTGCTCAAAAAAAAAGTGTTCAGTGTTTGTCCTAGTAGCCCAGAAAAGAAGGCAGACAGGAAGACTCTCTTTGAGGGAGTTAGGGCTGTGGCAAAGAAGCAGATGGGGAACTTGGAACCAAGAAGCACTGTCTTTGAAGTGTTTGAAAATCATCTATCTGGCTCTTTTTGGCTGGGAAGTTGAGTAGAGGAGGCCCGAGCAACCAACCCATCTGGGAACACCAGAGAAGGCCAAGCAACCAACCTACCCGAGCACCAGAGGAGGCCTGAGTGACCAACCATCCAGAAGCAGCAAGCTATTGGAACGGTGGCTCTGCCTCCAGCTCAAGGAACCTTGGGCCCGCTGCACCTGGAGTAGAGATCACCAGAGGCTCTGCTCTGCCTGCACCTGAAGGAGCATTCAATGGAGCCACAGTCCCCAACTACACAAATTGAAGTACAGGCTCCACCTATACTGTTTGGAAGAAGAGATAGCAAGGTAAGAATACACTCAACAGCATAAAGAGCAATACAATACCACCAGAAACTAGTGACTCTAAAACACAAGACCTGAACACCCCAACACAGATCAAGCAGAAGAAAACAACCTGAAAAATAACTTTATGAAAATGACTGAGGGCCTTTAAGGGAAATGAAAAATTGCCTTAAAGATGTGGCAGAAAAGAAAAACAAAAAAATCAGAAGAAATCAACAAATCCCTTAAAGAAAATCAAGAAAAAGCGATAAAACAGGTGAAAGAAATGATTCAAGACTTGAAAACTGAAATAGAGACAATAATGAAAACACAAACTGAGGGAATTCTGAAAATGAAAAATTTGGGCAACTGATCAGGAACCACAAATGCATAAACAACAGACTACAAGAGATGGAAGAAAGAATCTCAGGCATTGAAGATACGTTAGAGGAAATAGATTCACTGATCAAAGAAAATGTTAAATCTAACAAAAGCTTAACACAAAATATCCAGGAAATATGGGACACTATGAAAAGACCAAACCTAAGAATAAAAGGAATAGAAGGAGAAGTCCAACTCAAAGGCACAGAAAATATATTCAACAAAATCATAGAAGAAAACTTTCCCAACCTAAAGAAGGTTCTGCCTATGAAAATACAAGAAGCTTACAGAACACCAAATAGACTGGGCCAAAAAACAAACAAACAAACAAAAAACAGTCCCTACAACACATAATAATCAAACAGTAAACATACAGAATAAAGAAATATTAAAGGGCACAAAGGAAAAAGGCCAAGTAACATATAAAGGCAGACCTATCAGAATTATACCTNCAGACTACTATACCCAGCAAAACTTTCAATCATCATAGATGGAGAAAACAAGATTCTTAATGACAAGCCCAGATTTAATCAATATCTATCCACAAATCCAGCCACACAGAAGGTATATAAGGAAAACTCCAACCCAAGAAACTCAGCCACAACCACAAAAACACAGGTAATAGATGATCTCACAGCAGCAAATCCCAAAGAAGGGAAACACACACCCAATACCTCCACCAATTATAATAATAATGATAATAATAATAATAACAGGAACTAACAATCACTGGTCATTAATATCCCTTAATATAAATGGATTCGGGCTGGAGAGATGGCTCAGAGGTTAAGAGCACTGGCTGCTATTCCAGAGGTCC
>LOJH01033080.1:0-16376 GCA_001685095.1 Ellobius talpinus | reverse complement strand
TCCTTCCTTTCTTGTCCAGAGTGAAAGAGTAAAAGCCACAGGACCAGTTTTTGTTCTTTGGATTCATGCTGATGGAAGAGAATGCAATCAATAGAAAATGCACTTAACAAGTCTCAAATTGACTGGTCTTTTTCTTGTTTATTTTGAATTTCAGATGTAATTCTCTGTTGACCTGCTGTTAATGCTATGTAGCTGTGGATTTTCCAGATTTAAGTGTGTTATAAGTGGATAAATTTCACCAAGAGGGATAATTTAAAATAACTGATTTGAGACCCAGACTAGGCACTACAAAGGAAAAGTTGTCAATTATCTTTGTAGAATTCAGTCATGTAGAGTTTAACTAGATAACTTATTGCTTGTCGTCCCTTTTATTCTTACCCTTCTATAGTAAAATATCAATTAGTGACTGAAAATATGATCTATATTCATAAGTCAGAGGAAACATCAAAACATCACTTTGTCTTTCAGTCTTTTTTTTAGTGAATTAGAATCAATTTGACCCATGATGTGTGGGAAACTTGGGTCGGTAACATCTAGAAAAAAACTTACTATTAAGTTGAGGATTAAATAATTAAATTTAAATAATTTTATTACAGGACATGGCTCTGTTGGTAAGTGGCAGGAAAAGTAAGAACCTGAGGTCAATACCCCAGTACTCGTCTAAAAAATCTTACACAGAAACTCAAAAATAGAGACAGGGAAATAGAGGATCCTTTGGGCTTGCTGCTCAATCAGGGTAACCAAATCAATAACATCCATTTTACTAAATCTTTCTCAAAAATGAGAGTGTAGTGTAAATGAGGAAGACATCTAACGTTGTCTCTTGCCCTCAATACAAGAACATTGACACACACAAACTCAGTGTTTTTTTGCTCGTATTTGTGTATGTACACGTGTGTTCTTATATTTGTGTGGATTCAACTGTGTTGGGGTGTAAATGCAAGTATTTCCTCATCACACAGAGGCCATAAGCTCCCATTTTATTTATGGAAGTAGTTTCTCTTGCTGAATCAGTTGCTCAACTACTTAACTAATCTTGACAACTAGCCTGTCTCTTCACAACATCCAAGTTCTGGGATTAAGGGTGCCTACCCAATGGGTTCTGAACATCTGAAATTCTCCCCTCAAGCACTCTACCCAATGAGCCACCCCCCAACTCCAATTTAAATTGCTTTGAGGCATGTCCAACTGGATTTGCCCTTTTTTTTCTCCTTTTGAATATCTGACACTTTTACAGTTTGATCTTATAAAACCCACTTGCACTGATTTACATGAGTCATTGCAGATACTTCGATTGCCTTCTTACAGAAAAACACTACTTTATTTACAGGGTGCTTATTTCTTTAGTGTAACTTTTTAAATCTAAGAAGTGATTTCTTTTATCCATGTGAGCATGGTATATAACTTCACTTTGATGTTTGTTTCCCTTTCTCATTTACTATATTTTAATTAAAATATAATCACATCATTTCCTTACTTCCCTTTCTTCCCTCCAATCCCTCCCAGGCTCCCCCTTCTCCCTCTCAATGGCTAATTTTTCTTCCAGTCTGTGTGTGTGTGTGTGTGTTATGTGTGTTATTTCAAGGCTGACTACTTTGCATCAAATAGCCAATGCTCATCTTTGATTCCCTCAGAGAAGTTAAATCCCCCTTTCTCAGAAATCATTAGGTACCTGTAGTTCTTTTTCTGAGAGTGAGAATTTGTGATTTTTTTTACATTTATTTGGACCCTGTGTGTGTCTTGGTGCACATTGGAGGTCAGTGGATAGGTACCATGCAGGACTTGCTTCTCTTCTTGCATCAGGTGGAAACAAAAGTTTAAACTCAGATTATCTGGTTTGCTAGGCAAGTGTCTACTCATTGGGCCATCTCACTGGCCTAAGATTGGAATTGTAAAGAATGTATTTATTTTTAAAAATGTTGGTATGTGCCTGAGTTTATATGCACCACATGTGTACAGATGTCCATGGATGCCATAGCTCCTGGACAATTAAGGAAACCGCTAATAGAACTAGAAATAATTAAACATAAATGTTAGGAAGAATATAAAACTTCAGCTGCGTAGTGCAAACTACTATTACATGTATAGGTATATATACCATTACCATGTATGAACCCAAATTTTACTGAGACAAATCAAAGGCATGGGATGGCAGGCAGATTAGCTTTATTTTTAAAATATTTTTGGCTTTACCTGTCTGTTTTAAATGAAACCAGTCTCTTTTACTATATTGGCACTAGTATGTGCTCTGCCTTTCACTCAGGAACCCCAAAAAACCTTCCCCAAATTTTGTCTTGCCAAGATGGTAAAATTATGTAAACATTGGTGTGTGTGTGTGTGTGTGTGTGTGTGTGTGTGTGTGTACATTTTACTAAATACTTGAAAGTCTGTATGCTTAGAAATCTAGGATGATGGGAACATCAACCAAATATAGATGATTCCTGAAACTCTTTTTAGTGTACTACCCATAATTTTCAGTTGTGTGAGCAGGCTCTTTAGCAAAGAAGACTAATGACGTGCTTCAAAGTTTGTTCCAGAGAGGCAAATGCAGCGAGGATCTAGAATTTCACATATCCTTGCAATGAAATACTGTAACTCCTATTTCAAAGATAGATTTATGGGCATGACTGTAACCTAGGTGGCCTGAATTTTACATGCTCAGTGCAGAATAGATTAAATTCACATGGTTTTCTCTAGGAGCTAAAACAGCTTTGGATGCATCCCCTTCTTGTGTCTGCCTTTCCTATAAGCTAAGTCACATAATCCACAGTTAGTGGCTGCTGAGGCTGAGGAAGTAGCTTAACAGTGCTTTTATTAGAAAGTTTCCAGGAGTATACTATAATCTCTAAACAACTTGTGTAATTGACAGAGTATGAGTCACATGCCATATTTTAGTCCCTTGCCTAACAAACACTCTAATGTGACCCGTTTCTTCCAGTTGTCTACTTTGCTGCATAAGTCAAAGATTCATTGTGAACTATTTGAATGAGGACAGAAAGACAGTCTAAAGTATGATGTTTGTATAGAACACTGAATCCTATTCCCATAATGTGGCAAAACTGGATATTACTAGGTTCGAGCCTCACTTTCACTTAGAAAAAAATTCACATGTAAGCAAAAAGTAAATAATTGAAAAGTTACAGAACTTTGGAATTATACACATAGTATTCTCATCAGAAACAAATATCAAAATAACGTTGCTTAGTCTTGTCTGCCTCCACTTTCTTGGTCAACATCCAGAAATTTCACTATCAGATTTCTAGGCTCTGTACCCTTACACTGTAAAAATAACTGTTTTCTCTATCTAGTTCTTCCTCTCCCTTGCCACAGTGCAAATTGCTATTACAGTTTATAATATATAGCATACACACACTTGTGTGTGTGCATGATCATATTTCTGAATGTCAGTGTATATATGCCATACTACGATGATGTGGAGGACAGAGGATTACCTCAAGAGTCCATTTTAGCCTTCCACCTTGTTGAACAGTGGGTCTATCTGTTGGCGGAGTCCAGAATAGATGTCCTTCATGCTTTTGTGCTTCCTCTGTCTTAATTCCCTGGCATTACAGACTCCTACCTGAGACTTTACATCCATTTTTGAAATTCAAAATCAGGTCCTACCTGAGCTATCTCTCCAGCCCTAAAAAACACATGATTTTTCTTTCATTACCTCCCTCAAAAATGTCTTCACAAAATGGCCTTGAACTTCTGTACAAGTTGTCTTTTTATATTCCTAAGAGGAATTTCCATTCCTAGTTGAAGAACCTAGTAGTTGTTTTCAAGGTGAGAAAACCTGATGTCTTCAGTAGCTATAGAAGACTGGCTCCACTTACACATTCTAACATATACTTAACCCTTTCCTGTGCACTGAAAAGAAATCTAGCATTAGCCAATAGGGAATTAAATATCTTTTATTTGATGTAGGAAAAAGAGGACCTATGTCGACAATTTAGTTGACATACCATTGCTCATTTTTTTGGAGCACGTTGAATAATTTAGGTAATGTTATTTTTTGATGCGCTTGCAATTTTAGTATTTATTAAGGAGGAAGGAAGATTTACATGCTAGTGAGATAGACTTGTCTTTTACATTATTTCTTTTAATTTTTGAGTTATAATATAATTGCATAGTTTCTTCCTTCCCTTTTCTCCCTTCCAATGTTCCCTTACAGGTTATTTTTCAAAATTAAAACATTGACATGGATAAAACATAAATAGGAAAAGAAAAAAATGACTTTCAGAAAGTTGTAGCAGTATTTTCTCCTCTATTGGTTTCTAGTGGTACTTAAAAATATAAATTATGTAAGAACTGATACGTTTTGGCAGATATTATTCTCTTCCCAACTCATCTTTCTACTTTAAACAGTCATCAAAAGTATACCTAAAAAAATAAAAACTGAGACTCTGATCAGGGGCAACATAAAAATGGCAGACAGAAGGCAATCTGTCTCAGGGTGTCAACAGATGACAACCTTCCCTAACAGGTATTCCCCTACTATGTAAAAATGTTTGCCTGGTGATCCTAGCACTCACAGTGTTGCCAAGTTCAAGTCAAAGTTCTTTGGATATGTTTGACATTTTCATGTGTTCTTGATTTAGTTCCAGTCTTTATAAACCACTGAAAGTCAGCATCGGAATTCAAGCAAATATCTCAGTTCTTTCTTGGTTTGCATTCTTATGCACTGACTTTTGTGTCTCATAGACTCTATTATTACTCGACCAGTTCTTTTATTTGTGTGGCTGAATATTAGAAGGCATAATAAAGCTAATCAAGGAATGCATTGAGTTTAAATTTTCAGACAAAAGAAGTCAAGAACCAAGTAATAATCTTCAAAAGCAAACAAATGGATGAAACTGTAGTCAGCATTAGAGTTCACCTAGTTACTATAATCAAAGAATGTGTTTGACACATAATATATATTTATTCAGTGAATGCAAGTGTCAATAATATATATACCACATAAGAACAAATAAAATACAAAGAAGATATTTGCATAATATCATGATAGAAAATGAAAGATAGGGACTAGAAATTAACTTTGTTAAACAATATAAACCAAGTAGGCACACAAAATTATGAAGAAAAATCAGAAAACCCCAAACTATGAAATCCAGACAAGCAATGATGAACCTGATAAACATAGCATAGGGGTATTCTTTCCTGAAGGCTTTCTGTGTTTAAACGGTGCCTAAATCTTTCATTTATCTGTGATTCTTATTATATTATCAATTTGATAGACTCTAGAGTAACCTTGGGACAAACCTCAGAGCCCCATATTAGAGTGTGACACTACATTCAAAGAGCCCAGAAAAACAAGCAGAAAAAAAATGCATGGCAAACACTGGTTTAAAAACAAAACAAAACAAAAAAATGGTTTTAAGTCAAATATCAAGGCTAGCCAAAACAGTTAATAAATAGGATTACTCTTGGGTAGGCACCTTTCCTGAGGTTTAGCTGACTCAAGAATTTGAGCTGATGCAACATCTCAGAAGCTCATGGCAAAACATAACATATTATTATAGCAAGTGGCTTTTGTATTCTGTGGATTTCTAAACCACTTAATTTTTCCAGTTAAATAATTCAGAATACACCTTCAACTTTATTTTGTATTTTTCATAAAGATTATATTAATTTTTTAATATTTGTTATTTTGGTCAATAAGAAATATATGATAAACACTGAAAGATACACATGGTTTTCTTTTCTGCGTAAGAATATGTGTGTGTGTTGTTATTGTTGTTGCATGTATATGGATGTACATATCGATGCTGGTTCCTTTTCAAGGTTTCAATGTACTTGTGGAGATCCAAGGTTGATGTCAGGTATCTTCCTTGACTGCTTCTCACCTTATATTTAGTCAGAGTCTCCTCTAGTTGAACCCAGAGCTTGCTGTCTTGGCTAATCTTCATAGGCAACTTCTTCTGTGGATTTCATCACTGCCCATCCTGCACAGAGGCCACCACACCCACCTGACTCTTACATGGGGATTGGAGATCTGAACTCCAGCTTCACGCTTGAGTGGCAAATGTTTTACCTACTGAACTAGCTCTCCACACCAAGAATTATATTTTTCTAAGCACTGTATTTTGTCTTGTACAAGAACATCTATATATGACCGGGTATGGAGGTGCATGCCTTTAGTCCCAGCACTTGGGAGGAAGAGTCAGGAGGATCAGTGAGAGTTTTAGACTAACCTGGTCTACAGAGCAAGTTCCAGTACAGTGACAGATAGAACTCCACAGAGAAATCCTGTCTCAAAAAGCCCAAAAAAGGAACATTAAAAGTAGAAAATTAGTACATTTAAGACATATTCTTTATGTAAATGAGAAACAGACTTTTGTCGCAATGATGATTGACAGCTAGATGAAATAATATGACCAGAGAATTTTAATTGAAAGAGGAGATTTCAATTTCATTCTATACTAGGGTAACAGGTAATGACCATTTACTAAGGGCTTAACTTTTATCTGTGTATAGTAATTAGTATAGTTTCTCTCAGCCTTGAGAGTGTTATTGCTTTCAGTAGTTGCATTTCCTGGTTGCAACATAGAATGTTTCATTTCCACTTAATCCATGAGATTCAAAATTTAATACCTTCTGGGTTACATCTCACTTTATTCTGGTCCCATTCCTAGAAATATGATAAAATGCCTCCTATACATTGGGAAATGATTGGCTACAGAGACACTGATTTGAGGAATCAGTATCATTAGTAACATTCAAAATCATAAATACAAAATTTATAAGTTTTCTCAATCATTTAGATGTGTGTGTTCCCTTAAATCATGCTTCAGACACATAATACTTGCCACGAGAGTCTTCCTTCAACCTCTGAATTTTCATGATCAGTTGGACAACAGGGGAAGACAACATGGATAAGACAAACAATATGAAAGGTGAGTTATAGACATTCAAGACTGTCCCTCATTCTATGGACTTGAACTCAGTCACATGATGAAGCCAAGGAATTCTGAAGAATTAAGTCTATTTGTGGTCTGTGTAAAGAGGAAATACATATTTAATGAACAGTTTGTACAAATACCCTGGAGAACACAGAAGCAATATCTGCATGAAAGGGGAAGAACTCTGTAAACTACAAATAATTTAAAAGCATGCTTACAAGGAAATGAATAAATAAATTGAGTCCATTTGTACTAGTGAATAAATGTAGCAGCAGCAAAACCAAATGAACTATATTCAGTCATAGCAAAAGGAGATGTTTGGAAGCATAGATGAGCAAAATGGTAAAGCCTGGGAGACCATATGCTATGTAAAATCTTCTAACAGAACTAAAAAATAACAGAAATCCAAATTGCTTTTTAGGCACATTGTATATAGGAAATATAAGAGTCACTGATTACAGAATACTAAATAATGATTATTTTAAGAGTAAAATATGATGTGAGGTTGCTGCAGAATACAAGGTACATGTAAACTTTTGGAAATCATTCTTTTGTATTTGAATAACACTTTTTAAATTTATTTTATTTATCAACTAGTTTCCCCTCTCATCTTCTTCTGCCCCCTCCTTTTCCCATTTACCTCCCTCGCCATCCACTCCTCCATCTCCCCCCAGAAAGGGACAGGCTTTCCATGGGCTTGTGCAAGTGCAAAGGGTGGTACCTCAAATTGAGGCAGGACCAAGCTCCTCCCCTTGTGTCAAGGTGGGACCAAGTAATCCAGCATGGGGAACAGGTTACCAAATGTCTGCTAGTGCCAGAAAGAGGTCCTGCTCTCACTGTTAGAAACCTTACTAAGAGACCAAGCTTCACGATTGCCACACACATGCAGAGGGCCTAGGTCAGTTCCATGCAAACTCCATGAGCTCCTGTAAGCTCAGGTAAGCTGTCTCTGTGGGTTCCCAATCATGATCCCCCAGCTGATACAATCCTTCCTCCTTTTCTTTCACAAGACTCCGCAGTGCTGGTCTGCGGATCTCTGCCTCTGCTTCCATAAGTCACTGTATAGATTATCTCTGATAGCAATCAGCGAAGACACCAATCTGCCTACAGTAGATGGCCAGTTCAGACACACTCTCCACCACTGCTAGGAGTCTTAGTTGGGGCCATCCTTGTTCGTTCATAGGGATTTCCCTAGCATCAGGTTTCTCCCTATCCCTGAAATGCTTCCCCATGAAGATGTCTCTTTTGCTGCTCTCCCCCTCCATCCTGCCTCCAACCCACCTCCTGCACCCAGTCTGCCCAACCCACTTCCTCTAGTTCTCTTCCTTTCAACCAGCCCCCAACCCTTGCCCCCAGTTTACCTTGTTATCTAGACACTCTGGTACTGTGGATTGTAGGTGGCTTATGCTATAATTTATCCCTAATGACCCCATAAGAGTGAGTATATACCATGCTTGTCTTTCTGGGTCTGGATTCCTCACTTAGAATGATTTTTCTACTTCCATCCATTTGCCTGTAAATTTCATGAGGTCATCGCTTTGTACAGCTGAGTAGCACTCCATTGTGTAAATTTACCACATTTTTCTTACCCATTCTTTGGTTGAGGGGCACCTAGGTTGTTTCCAAGTTCTGATTATTACAGATAATGCTGATGTGAACATAGTTGAACAAGTGTCCTTGTGGTATAATTGCAAATCTTTTGGGTACATGTCTAAAATTTGTATAGCTGGATCTTGAGGTAGGTTGATTCCCAATTTTCTAAGAAACTGCCATACTAATTTCCAAAGGGACTGTACAAGTTTGCACTTCCACCAGCAGTAAAGGAGTGTTCGCCTTATTCCATATCCTATCCAACATAAGCTGTCATCAGTATTTTTGATCTTAGCCATTCTGACAGGTAAAAAATGGTATCTCAGAGTCATTTTGATTTGCATTTCCTTGATGATTAAGGATGTTGAGTAATTCTTTAAGTATCTTATGACCATTTTGAGATTCTTCTGCTGAGAATTCTCTGTTTGACCCTGTATTCCATTTTTAAGTTGGATTATTTGGTATTTGGATGTTTAGATTTTTGAGTTCTTTACACATTTTGGAGGTCAGCCCTTTGTCAGATGTGGAATTGGTGAGAATATTTTCCCACTCTGTAGTCTGCTGTTTTGTTTTATTGCCTTAAAGGAAGTTTTCAGTTTCAAGAGTTCTCATTTATTAATTGTTGTTCTCAGTGTCTATGCTACTGGTGATATGTTTAGAAAGTGTTCTCCTGTGCCAGTGCATTCAAGGCTACTTCCCACTTTCTCTCCAATAGCTTCAGTGTAACTGGATTTATATTGGCATCGTTGATCCACTTGGACTTGAGTTTTGTGCATAGGCATAGGTATGAATCTATTTTCATTCTTTTACATGTCGACATCCAGTCATGTCAGCACCATTTGTTGAAGATACTTTCTTTTTTACATTGTATAATTTTGATTTCTTTGTCAAAATCAGGGGTTCACAGGTGTGTGGACTCATGTCAGGGTCTTGTATTCAATTTCATTGGGCCATATGTCTGTTTTTATGCCAGTACAAAGCTGTTTTTATTACTATAGTTCTATAGTAGAGTTTGAAGTCAGGGATGGTGGTGTTTTTAGAAGTGTCTGTATTGTAGAGGAATGTCTTAGCTATCCTGGGTTTTTGACTTTTCTGTATGAAGCTGAGAATTGTTCTTTTAAGGTCTGTGAAGAATTGTGTTGGGATTTTGATGGAAATTGCATTGAATCTGTAGATTGCTTTTGTTAAGATTGCCATTGTTACTAAGCTAATCCTACCTATGCACGAGCATGGAATCTTTCCATTTTCTGATATATTCTTCAATTTTTTTCTTCAAAGACTTAAAGTTCTTGTTATACAGGTCTTTCACTTGTTTGGGTAGAATTACCCCTAGATATTTTATATTATTTGTGATTATTGTAAAGGGTGTTATTTCTCTCGTTTCTTTCTTGGCCTATTTATTACTTGCATATAGGACTACGGAATTTTTGAATTGGTATTGTATCTAGTCACTTTGATCAAGGATTTATTAGCTTCAGGAGTTCCCTGATAGAACTTTTGAAGTCACTTATGCATACTATCATATCATCTGCAAAGAGCGAAAGTTTGACTTCTTCCTTTCTAATTTGTATGCCCTCTATCTCCTTTTGTTGTCTCATTTCTCTAGCTAGAACTTTCAATACTATATTGAATAGATGTTGAGAGAATGGACAGCCTTATCTTGTTTCTGATTTTAGAGAAATTACTTTGAGTTTCTCTCCATTTAATTTGATGTTAGTTGTTGTCTTGCTGTATATGTTTTTTTAACATGTTCAGATATGTTCCTTGTATCACTGATCTCTCCAAGACCTTTATCATGAAGGAATGTTGTATTTTGTCAAAGACTTTTTCAGCACCTAATGAGATGGTCATGTGGTTTTACTTTCAGTTTTTTATATGGTGGATTATATTGACAGGTTTTCACATGATGAGTGAATCTTGCATCTCTGGGATAATGCCTACTTGGTCATGGTGAATGATCATTTCATGTGTTCTTGAATTTACTTTGACAGTATTTTATTTTGTATTTTTGCATCAATGTTAATGAGGAACATTGTTCTGTAATTGTCTTTTTTATTGCCTCTTTGTATGGTTTGGGTATCACGAGATATGTAGCCTCCTAAAGAGTTTGGTAATATTCCTTCTGCTTCTATTGTGTGGAACAATTTGAAGAGTATTGGTATTAACTTTTTTAAAATTCTGGTAGAATTCTATTCTGAAACCATTTGGTCCAGGTCTTTTTTTGACTGGGAGACTTTTAATTATTGCTTCTATTTCCTTAGGGGTAGTAGATCTATTTGAATTGTGTATCTGGTCTTTAATTTTGTTATGTGGTACCTCTCCAGAAAATTGTCCAATCCTTTTAGATTTTCCAATTTTTTGGATATAGGTTTTTGAAGTATGATCTAATGATTCTCTGCATTTCCTCAGGCTCTGTTGTTATGTCCCTTTTTTCATTTCTGATTTTGTTAATTTGAAATTCCATCTCTGCCTCTTGGTTAGATTGATAGGGTTTATTAATCTTGCTGATTTTTCTCAAAGAACCAACTCTTTGTTTTATTTAATCTTTGTAATTTTTTTCTATTGTATTGATTTCCTCACTGAGTTTGATTTTTTTCTTGCCATCTTCTCCTCCTGGGTAAATTTTCTTCTTTTTGTTTTAGAGATTTAAGGTGTGCTGTTAAGTTTCTATGAAGAAAGATGCTTAAAAGAAATCTCACACTAGCTCAGAATTGAGTATAATAAAGAGTTATTTATTTAGCGATAGACTCACAGATCACAATCCCCTGCATGAACAGGGAACAGCAACCGAATCCTGCAGCTGGAAAAGAGGTCGGATGCATGATTTACATGGACATATATAAGAGGCCAAGCCCAAGTGGGTGGGTAGCTAAAAGGCTACTGGTGGTAGGAATTCCTACAGCGCCTCCCCCTGTTGTTTAAATAAGAAAGTTTTAAGCCTAATACAAAGTTATATACAATAAGAACAAATATCAGGTATAAAAATTAGAATTACAACCAGCATAAACAATATCAAGCCAGAAACATGTGATAAATGCTTCAATAATTATCCTATCCTTTTGATTTCCGTCTTGTATATAAATATCTTGGCCGATTTATGAGAGGAAAGTACAACTATCTAGTCTTCAACCCCAAGGAAGACCTGAGAAGGAAAATAATATTACTTGAGTAAGCAGGAAGAGCAATCAAGCAACTTCCAAAATGTGNAATTAGAATTACAACCAGCATAAACAATATCAAGCCAGAAACATGTGATAAATGCTTCAATAATTATCCTATCCTTTTGATTTCCGTCTTGTATATAAATATCTTGGCCGATTTATGAGAGGAAAGTACAACTATCTAGTCTTCAACCCCAAGGAAGACCTGAGAAGGAAAATAATATTACTTGAGTAAGCAGGAAGAGCAATCAAGCAACTTCCAAAATGTGAAACAAATGACAGAGACAATTGGCTACTTGGGCAATCACCCAAAGTCTCATTTGCAACTTTGGAGCACTTTACATCGTCATATATAGTATAAGAGGCCACACCCAAGTGGGCGGATAACTTAAAGGCTACTGGTAGTAGGAATTCCGACAGCATTTCTTGTGTGAGATTTCTCTAAATTCTTTATGAGGACACTTAGTACCATAAATTTTCCTTTCAGCACTGTTATCATTGTGTCTCATAAGTTTTAGTATAGTGTGCATTCATTTTATTTGAAATCTAGGAAGTATTTAATTTCTTTATTTCTTTCTTTAGCCAATGGTAATTCAGATGAGAATTGTTGTCTTTCCATGAGTTTCTAGACTTTCTATAGTTTGTGTTGTTGAATAATAGCTTTAACTCATGATGATCTGATAAGATACAGGGGTTTATTCCAATTTTTTATCTGTTGAGATGTGCTTTGTGATTATCTGTATGTGGGTATGTGGTCTATTTTAGAAAAGGTTCTTTGAGGTACTGAGAAGAAGGTATATTCTTTTGTGTTTGGTTGAAATGTGCTATAGATGTCTGTTAAGACCAATAGAGTCATAAAATCTGTTAACTCCCTTGTTTCTTTGTTAATTTTCTGTCTGGAAGACCTGTCCAGTAGTGAGAGTGGGATGTTGAAGTCTCCGATTTTTAGTGTGTGGGGTTTAATGCAATTTAAGCTTTAATAATGTTTGTTTTACAAAACGAAGTGTTCTTATATTTGGGGCATAAATGTTCAAAATTGAGACTTCATCTTGATTAATTTTTCTGTGATTAATGTTAATCTCTTTCAATTAACTTAGGTTTCAAGTCTATATAATTAGATATTAATACAGTTACACCAGATTGATTTTTAGGTCCATTTGTTTGGAAAATCTTTTTCCATCCCATCTGAGGTGACATTTGTCTTTGCTATTGAGGTGTGCTTCTTGTATGCAGCAGAACAATGGATCCTGTCTTTGCATCCATTCTGTTAGCTTGTGTCTTTTTATGGGCAAATTACTCTATTTATATTAAGAGATGACCTGTGATTGCTAATTCCTGTTATTTTTTGGCTTTGTTGGTGGTAGTGTTTATGGTCCCTCTTTAGGATTTGTTACTGTAGGATTATCTATTGCCTTTTTTTCAGTGCAGCTAAATTCCTTGGATTGTAGTTTTCCTTCTAGTACCTTATGTAGGGTTGGATTTGTGGATAAGTATTGTTTAAATATGGTTTTGTCATGGAATATCTTGTTTTCTCCATCTATGGTGATTGAAAGTTTTGCTGCATATAGTAGTCTGGGCCTGCATTCATGGTATCTTAGTGTCTGCAAAATGTCTGTCCAGGACCTTCTGGTTTTCAGAGTCTCCACTGAGAAGCTGGGTTTATTTCTGATAAATCTCTTGTATTCTGTTGGTTATGCTTACATGTGTAGCTCCTCATTAACCAGCCTTTCCATTTTCTGAATTCACTCCCTTTGTGCTTTCTTTATTTATTATCCCTATTTCAATTTGCAAGTTTTAAACTGTTTCGTTCACCTGCTTGTTTGTTTTTTCTTGTCTTTCTTGGCCTTCCTTAAGGGATTTATTGATTTCTTCCAAATTTTTGTTTTGTCTTTTCCTTGATTGCTTTAAGGAAATTTCTTATTTCCTCTTTAAGGGCCTCTATCATCTTCATAAAGCTATTTTTAATGTTATTTTCTTCTGCTTCATCTGTGTTGGAATGTTCAGGTCTTGCTATTGTAGAACCACTAGGTTCTGGTGGTGCCATATTGCTCTTGATGTTGCTGAATATATTCTTACACTGGCATCTACCCATATTTTCTTTTAATCAATGCAGGTAGTATTCATTTCTCTAGGAGCTGCTGATCTGTTTGGAAAGAAGGAGGTTGAAGAGTTTAGTGGGTTTGGGTGGCAGAGTAGGTCTTATAGGTTATAGAAGCCAAGGGATGGGGATGGTGGTAGAGCAGACTGGAAGTAGGACTCTTTTTTGCCAGCTGGTTGTTGGGGCTGAGATGGGAGGGCTCAGATGAGAGGGCGAGGGCGAAGGGAACAGAATATGCCCTGTGGTTTATAGCCTAGGGATTTAGGCAGTTTAGCTGGGAGACAAGTGAGACTGGAGGGGGAAGGGCACAGAATAAGCCCCATACCCCAGGGTTTATGGACTAGGGATTCGGGCAGTTTAGCTGGGAAACACGTCACTCACTTTTTTTTCCACTTGGTTCAGGTAGTCCTTGTGTCTCTAGGGGCTGTTGGTCTTGCAGGGGATGTTTAGCAGGAGGGAGTGTGAAGGGTTCAGTGGATTAGGGTGGCAGAGTGGGTATTGCAGGTTGCAGTGTCCAATGGGTGGGGATGGTGGTGCAGCAACCTGCCAGTAGGACTCTTACTTGCTAGCTAGATGCTGGGGTTGAGATATGGAAATCATTCTATACAGGGGCTGAGTGCTTGGTTTCATTGTTATTCTTTTAGTTATTCAGTTGTGTAACTCAGAACATTATTTATATGCAAAGTGTTTCATTCCTGTATAAACTTTGACAATTGACAAAAACGCAGGAAGGACATTAGTATGTGCTTATCATTGAATATTACAGATTTACTGAGCATCTGTTTTTGGCAAATTTAACTAAATGTTGAAAGCTTTAGGACTGTACTGCTGGTTATTTTAAAAAGCTTCTTAAAGCAGGACAAAGAAGTTAATTATACTCCTGTGGGTGTCTGGTACTTGATTTCATTTTTGCTTTAATTACTGTTATTTTGTGATTTATTTTGATTATAATATCTAAGTTTTAACATGAGGATTTGGTAGTAAACTGTTTTGAATAACTTGGAGGAAATTGTTTTTCATGCTAATATGCATTTGAAAAATGTTATTTTGCAATTTCATGGGCGAGTTATGCTTTCTATATTTTATATTTTTAATGAGACTCAAGAACACAATGTAAAACAAAATAGATTTTATCTTAAACTCTATTGGGACAATTTATTTTATGAAATGAGAAACAGTAAAAGAAAACAAAGATCTTTATTGAGTATGCTGTTAAAAATACACAATCTATGTCTCGGAAAACCAATTTTTACTGGCCTGAAAACTTATAAAATCATTTTGGGATATAGATGTATAGACAAAGCAACAATTAATAAGAAAATGTTATTTGTCTTTGGTTCAGTTTTTGTGCTCAGAGCCTTATTCGCTTCAAATGCTCTCAATGTGGAAAAATGACATCCAAGCTGAACCTACTTTCCCCCCACTGATACCTCTGCTCTGTAGATATCCCTTTAGCGTTCAGTGTGAGAAAACTTTGTATGCATCGCAGATACTGTCCATACTCTGGGATAATTGGAAGAGATCAAAAATATATAATATATATGAAACCAAAACACGCACTTGACTCCCCCTCTTTATTTTGTTCTAATATTTTATCAGAGCGTATTGCTTTCTGTTTAAGGAATGCCATCCTAGCCATTGTTTAATCATGGAAGAACATTTAATGAGTACATACAAAGGAGTAATGCATGCAAAAGTATATTTTTAAAGATTTAACATGAAGCTCCAGCATCCAATTAATCCCCCTGCTGCATTGTTGTCATTTAGGCTTGTGCATCCGTGGATATGCATATTGTTCAAGTATCTTATTTTGACAAAGGTACACACAGAACCTCAAGCAAATAAATTTGCATGAGGCTAGTCATGATATTTTGACAAGTTTTGGATGGATAAATATAAAACTGATGCAGACACCGTGATGCCTGACAGACGATGGTGTTGCCTTTATTATTGTCATGGAAATTCTGGGTTAAAATTAAATTTGACAAGATTTGTTGTGTTTAGTCCCATTGAAAAAGTTGTTTGTGTAATTCCTTTCATGATTAACTGGGTAGAGATTTAATGATACCATTGAAGATCAAAACAGTAAAGTGTTATTTTCAGCAACTAGTAGCTAGATGCTTAAGAGACAGAGAACATGTAGCAGATTCACCTATATAGCTGTTGGGTGAGTATAACATTTCAGAACTGAGGGAGAAAATGAAATATGTAATGGAGAGCACTTATAAAGAATTATCAAATCTGAGGTATTTTACTCATTTCAACCAAAGCACATAGCTTTTTTATTTTATTTTATTATTTTTTATATTTATTTTTAATTTCCACCTCCTCCCCTCCTCCCATTTCCTTCCCCTCCCGACACCCCTCCTCTCTCACCCTCTCCAGTCCAAAGAGCAGTCAGGATTCCCTGCCATGTGGGAAGTCCAAGGTCCTCCCCCCTCCATCCATGTCTAGGAAGGTGAACATCCAAACAGACTAGGCTCCCACAAAGCCAGTACATGCAGTAGAATCAAAACATAGTGCCATTGTCCTTGGCTTCTCAGTCAGCCCTCATTGTCAGCAACATTAAGAGAGTCCAGTTTGATCACATGCTCTATCAGTCCCAGTCCAGCTGGCCTTGGT
>LOJH01033079.1:5923-16376 GCA_001685095.1 Ellobius talpinus | reverse complement strand
ACCTATCAGCTTCTGCTTAATTACATGTGTTACTGGCTGCTATGAGTTCTGTGTAGGGCCTCCTTTTACAAACACATTTGTTTCGGCACATACCGGATTTGGGATGCGAGGCCTACAGCATGGATAATAATATCCAACATTTGCCAAAACTCAGTTTTGATTTTCACATTTATTTCAGCTTCTCTATCAGCTTCAAAAAGTAGCTGATGCTTATTTGCAAAAATAGAAATCAGATAATCTCAAATTGCCAGGAAAACTAAACAAAACACACCACTACTATCCTTTGCAGTGGTTGTTTTAACTTCATGTGAATGAGAAAGGAGGCAAGCGGTGAGGTTGCCTCAAGAATACAGACAAAAAGATACATATTGTGGGTGGCCATTATTTCTCCTAGCTTATCAGAGAATTATCTCAAGAGCCTAATTTATATCACTGTGCTTAATTATATTTTTTTCTGAGCAATAAAATGTTTTGTTTTCTAAAAGCTCACCAGTGATTTTCTTAGAATTATTCTAGTTATTTTTCTTTGTGTGAGTTTCAGACTTATTTTGATTAGAAGGATGCAGTGGTAGGCCTGATAGGGGATGAGGAGCAGTGTTGTGCAGATAAATGTTCCAAGACTGTTTCTTTACAAAGGAAAAAGAAGAATATATAATGTATCAGGGTCCATGCTCTGCTCCTCCTCCCACCACAGTCAATTCCAACCTATCAACTTGACGTCTAAGAGCACGAAGTTGTGCACAATCAACAATACGCTGCTGCCTGGTGAGGGGAACGCCACTTAAAAATGCAGTAGCTGTGCTAATGGGATTCTATAGACATCCACTTTCAAAACAACTGGATGGAACAAATGTTTATTTATTGCCAACAATTCAGATCTCCTGTTACTAACTGTAAAGTCGGGCATGTAACTAAAATTTGTTGGTTTATTTTATTTCTTCCATTTTTTGTTAGTGGTGTGTGTGTGTGTGTGTGCATGTGTGGGTGTTATTTGCATCTGTGTGCACACACCTATTCATATATGTGTAGATGGCAGAGGAGAGCAAGTGTTCTGCTCTCTCATCCGGTGTCTTATTCTCTTAAGACTTCAGCCCACAGCTTGTGGACGAGGTTGGCTGGCCCATCAGTCCTAGTTGTCCTATATCTGCCCCACAGAACTAAGGTTACAGATGTACATGGTTACTCCCAGATTTTATGTGGATTCTGGACTTGAGTTTGGGTTCTCAATGTTTGCTCAGCAAATGCTCTCACCCGATGAGTATCTCCATCCCAGCCCTTCTTTTCTTGTTTTTTTTTTTTAATTTATTTTTTTATTTCTTAAATATGTTTTAAACACAGATATAATGATATTACTTGCCCCTTCCCTTTCCCTCTTTCATCTCCTCCCAGGTACCTTCCCTTCAACTGCTCCCAGAGACCCCTACTCTCAAGTTGATTGTCTTTTCTTTCTTAGTGTTACATATATGTGTGCATAAATATATAAATACAATCTCCAGAGTCTGTTTCTGTTGTTTGTGTATATATGGCTTCAGAGCACACCATTTTGTATTGAACAACCCATAAAGAGGCTCATGCCTGTGAGAAGCTAATTCTCCTTCTACCCATCATTAACTGCTTGTAGTTCTTTGTCTAGGGATGAGAGACCATGAAATTTCCTCCTCTTACATTAGTATCCTCAATGATATTTCTGTTATTCCAATCTTGATTATGAAGTCATTTCTGGAAGGCACTGTTTCAAAGCTGATTCTCTGGGATTCTGGCTCTTACTGTCTTTCCACCTCCTCTGTCTACAATGTTTCTGAGCCATAGATGAAGGAGTTGTGATGTAGATGTGTTTATTGGAGCGGGCTCCCCATGATCTGTTGATCTCAGCATTATGTCAATTTGTGGTTCTCTGTGATAGACTCCATTTGATATAAAGACAGGTGTCTTTCATGAAGGGTAGCACCTATCCTTACCTGTGAGTATAAGGATAAGATCTAGAATGTATAAGGAATTATACTGCTCTAACAAAGTGGTGGTAGTGGATTCATTTTTTCTATTTTTCTTTTATTAAAAAAGGATTTTTCACAATATATATTCTGATTAGTTTCTCCTCTCCAACTCCTCCAAGGTCCTTTCCACTTCCTGTCCCACCTGAAGCTTTTCTCATTAGTCCTGGAAAGATGACTGGGTTTCCAATACCAGGCATGATTTCCTTCCTGCTGAGTGTTCCTTCAGTTCAATTATACAGCTGTTGGGTGCTGCCAACAAGTGAATGCCACTTATTGCACCTTTATGTATGTCTTTCCATGCTGGTCATTGCCATGACTCATATATGTCATATCTGGGTAAGGATGTTTAATTGATTCTGTTCCTTAGCTTTCTTAGTATTTTCTGGTATCATGGAAGCCAGAATGCAGGAAGGGGCTTTCAGGTCAGACCCAGCTGGAATTATCTGAGTCTAATGTCCTAAATTGTGGTGTTTTCGGCAATAGGCCTCTACTGTCAACCCCTGCGAGACAACCAAGGGTTACACCAATTGTCTATGTTTTTCTGGGTGTCACTTGGGCTGCCCTGACCAACCATTTGAAAGGAGTTTCCTTGTGCTAGTTGCTGGGATGCTTCTTGTAGGAAGCTCTGTCAATCCAAGTAGCTTAACATCCTAAAGATACACCACACACACACACACACACACACACACACACACACACCACACCACACATATATACACCACACGTATACAGCACATACCCCCCACTACACACACATACCACACACACATACACCACACATACACATTCTCTCTCTCTCTCTATCACACACACACACACCTCACATATACACCCACAGTGTATAATTTTAGGTAAATATAAAATGATATGACTTTGAATTTTATAAAACAACCTTGGCTTCTTTGTGCTTTGTTCCCCCTTTTCCATCTTTATTGATCACCCCACTCCCTAGTTAGAGCCTTCTTCCTTTTTTTTCCTTTGATTACCACTTCATATCACCTGTTTCCTCATAGCTCCCTCGCAAACCCAGCACCTTCCCTCTCTTGCCTATGGTGCCTTTTATTTTCTGGTTATGCTACACACTCCACATGAGGATTTGGAGTTGGTGACCTGTAGAGAGAGCTACAGACCTAAGAAAGGGCATGATATCAAAACAAGATAAAGTAAGAACAATTGCATTGAAGTCAGAGTTTGAATCCTGACTCTGTCATGTTCCATGATAAACTGTCTAAATATATTGCATTTTAATTTTTTAGTATGGGGAATAAAGGAATAATCATGCCTTAGAGTGAGTGCAAGAATTAAATAAATTTGTGTGTGTGAATTGTAAATAATGAAACTAACACAGAGGATTCACTCAAGTAATTGCAGCAAACCCTTTAAGTAAAAGTCATGTGAGAATAGAGGATACCTCAATGCAAAGACTGAGAGGCAAATGAGACTAGAAAGTCCAGAAATGTAGAGGATTTCTGGTTTGGATGAATGTTTGATATGCATACCAGTATGGAGAGATCCTGTACCCCTTTCCAATGCATTTATCTCATACAACATTGGTGTGTGTGTGTGTGTGTGTGTGTGTGTGGTATGTGTGTCTAATCAATTCTGATGAGAAGTTACCTATCATTCTTATTTTGTTTTTCTGTGTTATGTAAAATACTTCCCTGTTATGAGTTTTTTAACTTAATTTTTTTATTTATGTCTATTTTGTCTTTTTGTGTGCTTCCTCATTCATTTCAAGTTTTTGTTTATCAGTAAAGAGTTTGAATGAGAAATGTCCCCTACAGGCTCAAATATCTGAACACTTTGTCTCTAGTTAGCTGAACTGTTTGGGTACACTTTGAAACTTCTAGGGGTGGAGCATTGCTGGAGGAACAACATCACTGGAGGCAGACTTTGGGAGATCATAGCCCCACCCTGTTTCCATTTTCCTTTCTCTGCTGCCTGTTTGTGGTTAAAAATGTAAACTCTCAGCTTCCTCATCTTGCCATGTGCCTCCATGTCTTCCCTACCATTAGAGACTCTCCCTCCAGAACAATAAGCCCCAATAAACCTATTTCTTCTCTAGTTTACACTGGTCATGGTGTTTTATGACAGCAAAGAAAAATGAATATCATAATCATAACTGATGGTGCTTTATTATCAGTCTCATTCTCTTTGTTTCTGCTCTCTGAGGCATAGAATGTTCTAGAATCCATGAGGTTATGAATGACATCAAATTTGAAATGTTTGGCTGCTATTTATTAAATAATTATTTTGCCTTGTCAGCTCTTTTCTTAATTGAAAATAAGTTTTCTATACAATACATTCTGATCAGTTTCCCCTTCCTCTTCTTCTCCTAGGTCCTCCCTACCTCCCCACCCTTTTAACTTCACATCTTCTTTCTCCTTCTCTTAAGAAATCTAGGAGGAAATCAAGCAAGAATAAAATAAAGAAAAAGCACAACAAACACACACACTCGCACACACAAACACTCGCACAACCCATACAAACACAAAATTACAAACCATAATATAAAAGCAAAAGACCAATAAGGTTTGAGATGTTCAAGATGCCTAAACAGAACAATATGAGACAAAAAATTCCGGAAATACCTCTGAGTTTGTTTTGTATTGCCATCTATTGGGCTCCTTTAAGTGTGGCTTATATACCCAGAGAGACTGCATTAGAGAAAGTAATTTTTCCCTTTCTTGCAGCTGTCATTTGGAGCTAGAGTATTGGTTTTGGATGGGAGCTCAGATCCACTCCCATATCAGCATTGAAATTACAATTATAGATGTGCTGGTGTGTTTCATGTTACCTGCCATCCCATTCCTCCACCTCCTCGCCCAACTCGTCCTCTTTTCTTCCTCTCAATTTTTCTCTTACTTCTTTCTTCCTTCCTTCCTTTTTACTAACTTTCATTGCAAAAAAAAATCTATCTACAAAGATCCATTTTCCACAGTTTGTGATGTGTTGATATTAATGCCATTTAATTTGTTTCAAAATTTCCCTCTCTATCTTTTATCTCAGATAGTTTACCTGGAAGCTTTTGAATATCATCTATTTTTTATTGTTACCATTTAAGACCAGCTTCATCGTCTTCCTGTTTAGGAGTACACAAACATGTGTCCTATTTAGAATTGATCTTCGTTTTGTGGATGGGTCTCTAGAACGGTTACTTTGAGGGAAATAGCAGAGTGCCCTGCCCTATCCAGGGGAAATAAGTCACATTCTGAGTTCTCTATTAATTTTCCACATGTTCTTAAGGAATTTTCTTAGTTGTGTGGGGTGAGGGGTTAGAGAGAGGGTGCTATGATTCTCATACAAACAAGCACAAGAAGGGATAAATCTCTTTAGGATATCTTTGCAGGCTTTGACAGTGCTGTCCTTATAGGATCCTTGTTATGTGCAATCTCATAAATTTGTGATTTAAAAATCACATTCACATATGCATTATTTCAACTTAAAGAACTGAGTCTCTTCAAATTTGGAGTCATTGGAAATTTGAAACTATTTTCTCTCTTACTGGAAGATCTTTCTATTGCTCCCTCTTGGAGTTCATGTTGAGCAGGCCCAGCTATGAGACAGATATTCTCATGCTTTCTAGTAACCTTGTGGACGGGAAGTTGGCACAATGTGTTTGGTTCCCTTATTATCAGTGGGGTAGCCACAAAAACTTCATGACACCTGTTCACAGTAATCCTGGCATCTGCATGAGCAGATAAATTAAGAAGGGCAGCTGTTCTGTCTTAGGACAAGTGTACAGCCAGGAGCCTAAGTAGGGGACTCACAGAGACATTTTTCTCATTGTTATTATCATCATAATGAAAAATAAAACTACTTGTTTATGCCTAAAATTTGACAGCCACCCAAAATACTTAATATTCTAATCACTAACCCTGAGTACTAAAGGTATCACTATCCTGTCGATACCTTTTACAGGTGAGAAAGTCAAGCAGGACATTAGATGATTTAGTCAAGGTCATAAAGACAATGATAAGTGAACATCAGAGTTCACACACCTTCCGTGACTCTGTACCATTGCAAGTCTACACGAAAGACGTTTCCAGCCATGTCATCAGTGAGGGAATAGCAAAGAATTTCCACCACGACTCCATCATCTGTATTATTAAGATATGAGTACCAAGGGCATCCCTGGCCTTATCCTACCCAGAACAGCAATCTCTCTCTCAGATTTACCCTAAGGTGTGTGACTGGAGGAAAGATTGGGACCACAGATGTGGGAGGTGTCTTGTTTTACACATGTGTTAGGAACCAGTAACTGAGATACCACGTTACTGGTGAAATGTGGGGTCAGACACACATTGCCTAACTGTTCAGGTCTTGAAATGTGCTGTGATTCTGTGGGGTTGGTACATGTGAGCATCTTTAACCATGAGTCAAAGGTTTCTTAGATAAAAAGCTTCCTGCTGAAGCCTATTTGACTCTTGGAACTAGTAGTTCCAATATCAACTTTTGACATTTTCATTATAGTGATTTTATTTCAGGTCATACCATAGGGTCAGAGGATCATTTCATAATATACCAAAATGAAAGTGATTATTGCAAAATATTGTGCATCCCTGCATTCCTATCATATTCTACTGCTTCTAGATTTATGAAAAGTAGCATGTGGATTCTGGGTCACTCAGGGAATTTCAGATATTGAAGTTGGGATGTATAGCCCTGCTGTTTACCATGGGACTCTATGTCATTGGTATTTTCTTCTGTCTATCCATTCTTTCAGCCATGTGTCCATCTATCCTTCCAGGTATCCCTTTGTCCATTCATATATTCTTCCTTTTATCTATACATCCATCTTTCCATCAAACCATACATCCTTCCATCCATCCATGTCTATTCATTGATATGACACTTATGTAATTTAACCATGCTAATTTTTGGAGATTTAGAGAAGGACATAACGTAGTTTGTCTTCTCCAGCTGCTGGTATTGATAGTGCTCTAAGGAAACAAAGGAGAAACAGGTACATTCCTATTCTCAAGCTACTTCCGAGAAAACAGAAAACACATGATGTGGAGATGACATTAGAAAATTAGTGATCAGAGAAAGAGTACATGTTGGGTTCCTAGTAATGAAAGACTGATCCAGAAAGTAAGACAAGCCAATGAAACCTAACACATCTTGCTTTGTTTACCCTAAAGTAAAATTCAACTTAAATGGTCTAGAATTATAATACCTAAAACTTTAGTTAACTAATAGGTTGTTCACTTTCTGTTGCTGTTTGTAATGAATAATTGTATTAATATCAACTTTGTCTTAGTCACTGTTCTGTTGTTGTGAGGAGACACCACAACCAAGGCTATGAACGAAGAAATCTAATTAGGGACTTGCTTACAGTTTCAGAGGCTTAGTCTATTATCACCATGACAAGGACATGGTGACATGCATGACACTAGGACAAGAGCTGAGAGCTACATCCTGCTCCTCAGGTTGAGAGGGAGACTCTGGGCCTGGCATTGGCTTTTCAAACTGCCGGTGACATACTTCCTACAAGGCTACAACTATTCCTACAAGGCCACACCTCCTTTCTCAAATAGGGTAACTCCAGGGTGACTAAGCATTTAAATATATGAGCCTATGGAGCCATTCTTATTCAAACCGCCACAAATTTATAAAGAAAAACGATTCATTGTGATACCTGGTATTTAAAGTTTTGGTCTGTAGAATGTTGGCCAGAAAAGCACAGTCCATCATGACTGACATGTGTGCTGGAAGAGGTCTATTTATCTCATGCTGTCTGGAAGGCAAATAAAATAAGAAGAGGAGTGAGATTCAATATCACTCTGAATCCCATGCCCTAAATGACCTAACTTTCCTCGTTTAGGCCCCAACTACTAAAACTTCCCCGTCTCCTACTAGCACTGCAGGATGATAGCCAGGCCTTCAACACATGGGCCTTTGGGGGACATTCAGGATCATACTAGAGCACATATCTCTGTGTCTATGTACAGACCACACAGCTTCCTTGAACCACGGCTGATATATGGTAGTTTTGTTATTCTTATTAATTTTGTTATGATGAAGAAATCTGAAAGCTTTCAGGCTATCGTTGCTCTAACACATCTCTGGTTGTTAAAGTGATGTATATGGCTTATATGAAGATTCTGGAGGCTGGGGATTATGAAATGTTCCTTACTGAGAGCTAACCTATCATGCCAGGAGTGCTGCCTGCCTTCTTTTGGTGTTTCTAAGAGACTATCTCACATCTTCCCAGAGTCTAGAAACTATAGCGTCCCTGGGAAGAAGATTCTTTCACGTTTCAAAGCTACCAATGTGAGGGGGAGCCTTTCTCTCCCTGTGTTATTGTCTCTCTCCTATTCTACTTATTGGACTGGCTACATACCAGTTATTAAACGTAATCATCCCCAGCCTCCAAAGCTATCTTATTGGATTGACTACCCCAGGGTTATCCAAAATAATCATCTCCAGACTTAAAACCATCTTATTACCAGCTTGGTTTTCATCTGAAACCTTGATTCTTTTTGACTAATGGATTAACAGGTTCTGAAGATTAGGATGAAGTTAAGGGAAATGGCACAACTGAGCCCTACTCTTACTGACGGCATTTGTTAGAAAATGACTGTTAATATTATTTTTTCTAAAAAGGAGCTCTGCAAATTAGGCTTCTTAAACATCAGCAAAACATCTGGTTTTGTACCACATGCAATCTTCACACCTCTCTTCATGTTGAGTTGATCATCCTACCCTATTGTTCTCTAAGGGGATGACTTAAGTCCATCCTCTTTCGAAACATGTTTAAATCATACCCTTTAGAAAATGAGTCTCTGAGATTATTTGATGTTTTACGCATAAAACCAATGTTGTTCTTAAAAATTTGCATATATTATTTGCTTTGTGAATGTGGATGGGTTTTCTTTATTCCTAGATATTATTTTTTCTCATACTTAGCATAGAAATGATGGTAAATTCATCCCATATATCCTGAAGAAATCAAGGGTCATCAGCTGTGTTACGTAGGAATATTCAGTTTATAGGCTTATCATTTGGCAGAAACTTCAAATGAAACAAAAGAAAATTGCTACAAATAAGTTTTAAACGTTCTGTTTCATCAGGACAGAAACAAACAGGCATGCCTAAATAAAACTTAGTTCCTTCAATGGACACCTACAAAGAATGTGACATTAAAGATGATGGTTGATTCCATAAAAGGAAATTCACTAAGAACAAGTGCTTTTAAGACATTATAACTCAGAGAGAGGTTTGGAACCATTTATAAAAGAAGTCTAATTTATGCAATGAATAGCACTGCTGATAGATGTAGAAAAAAGCTAAAACTAACTTTTTTCTTGAGCAGAGATTCCTCGTTGCCCTTCCCAAGTACCATGGTTTTGACAAGGGGCCAGATCTTCCCAACAGCTCCATTTTTTTGCATGCTCAGCACTTGAGATGGTGTCATTTTTCACAGAGGACTAACATGTTCATGGGAACTCAAACAGGACTGCATACATCCAAGCTTTTAGTGCTTGTTAGTCCTAGAATGGCAATACTTAATACATCTTGAGCTTAGTCTGCTGCTTCAAGTTCAGTGTGATAGGAGATTGATGCTTAGCCCCTGGTGATGACTGGGGTGTTGTGCTCAGAGAAGATGTCATAAGAATATGATGGTTATGAGCTGATGGGATTGAGGCCAGCTCCCTTGCTGGTAGAGTTTCTGAAATGCATGGGTAAAGGCAGCACTATGCATTTGTACTGAGGAGATGCTGCAATGACTGGCCTTGAGGGAGTGAGCCTGCAAACATAGTCTGCCTTGTCGACAGTGCTTTAGTGCTAGTGCAGGGGCTATGGCTGATGTGCTGCATTTTGGTTATTGATGCTGCTCCTGTCATTGTAATTGATTTTTTAAACTGATACCTAGCATTTTAAAGATGGTTTATGGAGAAATCAAATGTCCTCCTCTGACAAGCTAGAAGATCAGGCAACAGAGTAGCGTTCTTGAATTGTGGTGAGGATTCGCGGTGACATCTCACGTACCCTGTAGATGTGACAGTCTTTGCTTACCAGAGTGACACAGCCTAGAATCATCCAGGCAAAGATTCTTAACAGTTATGTAGGTCAAGTGGTCTCTAGACTTCTCTGTGGAGGACTGTCTTGATTGTTAATTAAGGTGGGAAGACCTACCCTTGCACTATTTCATTGGCAGGGTCCTGAATGGTCTACGAATGAAAAAAACCAGCTATGCATACACATAATCAGCCTAGGATGTGTGTAGTCTCTTTCAGCTCTTCATGTTGGGTGGGACCAGCTGCTTGAGCTCCTGCCTTGGCTTCCCCTCAATGATGGACAGTCACCTGGAGTTGGAAGTCTAATAAACTCTTCCTGCCCCTATATTGTTTTTTGTCAGACTATTTGTTATAGCAACAGAAATGAAACTAGGGCAGTTTGTTTCCTGGATCATTATCTCTCTCTCTCTCTCTCTCTCTCTCTCTCTCTCTCTC
>LOJH01033077.1:18450-29108 GCA_001685095.1 Ellobius talpinus | reverse complement strand
CTGACAGCGGCTGCTCTGGGGACGGGCACGCACCCCGCTCCCGCCCCGCCCCACTCCGTCTGCTGGCAGGTAAATGCGCGCCACTGGAAGGGCGGGGGACACGCGGGGACCCAGGGGCAGGGCAACCCTCCGAGTGGCGGGGCGGGGCTTTGCTCGTCACCGCCCTACGCCTCTCAGCTCCGCTGCTCTCTGAACTTCCCTGCTTTGGAAATCTGGAGAGCGGGAGCTCGCTGCTTTCAACTGAGGTCTAAATGGCATCGCCCACCATGCACCATGGGTTACCTGGATCCCTGGTACCTGTTCCTGATGAAGAGGTCAGTCGCACCCGAGGTGGAGTTCTGAGTTCTGGGCCTGAAGCTGGAGCTGAGACCAGAGGTGCTGGCTGGAGGGCCCAGGATCAGGACGCCTGTTGTCAGGAAGACGCCAACAAAGAAGCGTCCCCTTCCTTCTACTCTGGAACCTTTTGTGCTTACTTGAACACAGGTCCCGTGCTGTCACGTGGATCTTTTGACTCCATCAGCCTGACTATGGGTAGGTGGGAGGAACTAGTGGATAGGGACCACACCAAGTCTCTAGTTCTTATCTAGTTCTAGATAAACCCTACTAGAGAATCAGTCAGACAACCTAGGAACACACCCATACATGCAAAGAACAGAGGACAGGAAGTCTCAGCTGGCTCCTAGGGAGTTTCACATCCTCCTGGAAGGTGGAGGATCTAGTGACTATGCCCAAATGCCAGTCTTCTGAAGGCAAAAACTTTCCCAGCAGTCTAGAGACACCCAACTGGTCCTTACCTAGGAACTGATGGTGAGGAGGATTGGAGGTAAGGGTAGAAAAGCAGGGGAAAAGTCCTGGTTCAACCTAAGATGGAGTGACCTTAAGCCTGTTTGAAGCAAGAGGGCCACCAGAGGTAGGGATGGCCAGTGCTCATGCCTGGCCAGGCCACCCTTGGTGCTCAGGCCATCAGAGAATGTTGGAACTTTGGGTCCCATTCCAGGCATCAAAGCTCAATGCCAGCAGCCAGAAGACAGATGTGTCCTAGAGTCCCTGCCCTGCAGGTGTCAGTGAATCTGGGAGCTGCTAGCCATGGTGGGAACAATAGCCTCATGACCTCCAAGGCTTCTGTTGATTCCCAGGGACAGCAGGCTTCCCTCCTGGTGGTGGGTATGGCTGATCCTGCCAGGCCCTTCTAAAAGAATTTGTGAAATGTTGCCTGCATTGTTTGTGGGGATACAATGCTTATGTAGATAGGTGTTGTGGAATATTACTTTAGGCAAAGATGTGTTACATATTGCATTTGTTTAGCTATATAACGATGTGTTACATTCGTTTATACTGCATTTGTTTAACTATGTAACAATGTGTTACATTTATTTATGCTGTATTTTTCAGCTATGTAACGATGTCTTACATTTGTTTATGTTGCATTTGTTTAACTATGTAAAGATGTGGTGTTTTACCTGTCTAAGGCACCTGACTGGTCTAATAAAAAGCTGAATGGCCAATAGCTAGTAGAGGGACAGATGGGGTTGGTGGGCAGAGAAAATAAGAGGAGGAATCTAGGCTTGAGAGAGAGAGAGAGAAGAGAATAAGGTATATAAAAAAGAGGGAGGCACCTGGGGCCAGCCAGCCAGGCAGCCACCAGCCAGCCAGACCCGAGTAAGACAGAGATAAAGAAAGAAAGGAAAAAAGCCCTGAGACAAAATATAGATGAAGAGAAAGAGGTTAAATTAAGTTATCAGAGCTAGTGGGACAAGCATAAAATAAGGCCAGGCATTCCTAATTATTAGTAAGGCTCTGTATCATGATTTGGGAGTTGGTTGGTCGTCCAAAAGAAAATCTGCTACAGATAAGGCAGCCAGATCCTCAAGCTCCATGAAGACTTTTGAAGAAAGACATGAGTGTGGAGTAGGCTCCTTGCTAGGGCTGTTGGTCACTATTTGAGGGTCATGTTTAACAGTTTCCTGCCTTGCTGGCTAGGGAAAGGACAAAAGACCCAAGGACTAGGGGATATAAAGCAAGTCTTACCATGGAGTCAACTCTTACCCAAAGACTGTAGCCCTTAGCAAGATGACAGAGATCCGACCCTTTGGGCTAGATGGAAAGTCACCTTTTGACAAGTGGTGACGATGCCTCCTGTTGGCTTTGGCGTTTTTAAGAAACCATGGTGCAGTTGCCTCCTTCTCTCACTAAACTTCAGGCTGCCAGAGGGTAGAGTGCACAGCCCTGTCAGCATCTTTTTTTTCCTATTTTTTATTGCTTTATAAATAATACCAACACGTCCAATTTCAGTGTGTCTTCTTCCTGTGTGACTTTGGCACTCAAGCTGTGGGGTGCAGCGTCTGTCTCCTCCCCATCAACCTTGGAGAAGCTTTGTGATTTCTTGCCCCAACAGGCCATTCTCTGCATTTGAGACAAACATTCATCTGCTGAGCTGTGTCCTCGGTGTAAAAGGCTGGGTCACGGTAATGCCACCAAGGTTGCCCTGTCTCAGTTGAGTTGTCCTGCTTGGGACCTGGCCGCTAGGCCTTCGTGGGGGGCAGCCCAGACAGAATCGTGGGGCAGCTATGTGCACACCCCTGCCTGTCAGCTGTGTGAAACCCTGCCGGCTATGAGAGGGACAAGCCTTTCAGGAAGGCTGCCTTGGGGTCACCCTCTTCTGATTCCTCCAAGCTGAGCTTTGACAGCACAGAGCAGAAAGAAGGCATCTGCTCTTGTACTCCCAACTCCTGACTCACAGAAGCCGTGAGGTGAGCACAGTTCGATGGTTGTTAATTTAGTGCACCAAGCTTGGGGGTGCTGCTGTGCGTTGGGGTAGCTGGAAGAGGTAATGAGAGAATTAAACCAAACAGTGAGTGATGATAGAATGCCGAGGTGTAGCCACTCACTGCCACCCTATTTTGTGTGTGTGTGTGTGCTCTGTATAGCTATACAGAGAAGAAAGCACCGTGTTAAATGCCAATCTTGATTATTCCACTCTTCCAGTAAACAAAACCACAACTAAACAACTTTCATTAAGCACGAAAGCAAGGTGTCTCTCTTGAGGAACATGAAGCGCTCTGGTTTAGGCAAACAGGGAAGGGGTACACATGCCCAAATAACAGTGTACCATGGGGCAGAGCCCCGGATGCCCAGGAGCCTGCTGAGGTAAACAGTGTGGGAATTGGCCAGATGGAGGAAAGGGACATGCGCATAAAGGGAGCTTGTTAGAAACAGGTAGATCAAAGGGACGAGCCTGCCGCTAAGCCCTAGGGGACCAAAACAAAGCAGTCATGTCACAGCTGATGTCTGGCCAGCACCTGCCTGAGACCTAGCCCTTTGTGGGATTAACTCACTCCAATCCTGCAGGAAACTGTCAGTTGGAGGAGGAGCCTGGGCTTCGGGGTCAGCAAGGCACTTAGGTTCAGCCAGCTGGTCCAGGGCAGAGCCTAGGTGCCATGCAGAGACCCTATGCAGGCCAGCTCAGTGACCTTGGGAGAGTCTGGGGCTGGAGACAGGATCTCCCCAAATCCCACATAGGTGGGGCAGCTCTGAACTCATGGCAACCCTCAGTATGGTTCCTGGGCATCTCATGAGTGACAGAAGGCATCCTGTATAGGTGTACGACCATCCCTATATTTGATTCAGCATGAAGAACAGCACAGAAGGGTTCCCCTGGTGACCTAGCATAGTCTGGGGGCCCTAAAGGAGCTCTTGTCTCCCTTTAGAAGAAACTGGGAAAGGGCAGCTGACTCACCCAATAAATCTCCTAAACCCATTGGGAACTCACAGCAACCTGCTTCTACAATGGCCCATTGCCCCTTGGGCTGAGTTCCATGTCTTCTCTCTGCATCTTGGGATAGTTTTACCTTTGTGAAGCATGTCAGGGTAGCTGAACTGTGTGGCCGTGTGACAGTAAGGGAGGGTCTGTGTCTCTCTGAGTGGCAGTGTAGGTCAATTCCTTCCTTATCACATGGCTGGGCTCTTTCCACAGCTCAGGCCGACCGACTCTGAGGTCATGGTGGGACTTGTTTGTTCTCCTGGCAGTTATTCGAACATGCCTAGCTTCAGAACTCTGGGCTGGCAGTGGGAACATTACCTAAGCTCACCTTGTTACAAGTCTGTGGGCTCATACGCCCTCTGGAGGACAAGTGTGTCAATTCAGGCTACTTATGTCCCATAGAAGGATGTAAGCAGGTTGCAGTAGCAGTTTGGAGGACAGTTCAAGTTTAGGGTCAGGGTCCAGGGCAGAGGGCACTCAGGAAAATCTAATGACCAGCCAGCATTGGATGGGACTTCAGTGTTTTCCTTTATTGTCCTCTGTATGTCTTGTGTGTATCGGTGGTCTTGGAAGCACAGATTAGCAAAGAAAGCCCATCAACGAACCAGTCGAACAAAAACGGATTCGAAAATGAGATTGATTTCTTCCTCTCCACACATTTGCATCTTCTTGGGACAAACATTCAATCTTATTTCTCTAAACTCCAAGGGAAAAAGAATGAGGTTGTATGACATTCAGAAAACGCCATTAGTCTTCAGGGTATCTGTTTGGGTGCATTTTATAAAACACATCGGCACTAATTATAAGCCCACAACTAGATTGTTCAAGTCAGTTGGTAGCTAGGAGTGTGTGTGTGAGTGTGCACACATGGTGCCAGAAGCAGTCTAGGCCTCATGCGTGCTAGGCAAGTGCTCTACCACTGAACTGCACCCCATGCCAAGGACCTAGAGATTTTTTGGGCTTCTACCTATCACCCTTAAGGATCTGGTGGAAGGAAAGGACACCAAATGTTGTTTGACTGCCATTCCTGTTTCTGGGGTGAGGGTTCACATAGTAAACTGTTCCCATGGCAGGCAAAAGATTCAGTCTGGGTTAAGAAAATACACTCTCCTTGTCTGTCCAAAAAGTTACCAAAAGTAAGTGAGAAGTAGCAAACCCACACACTGTGTAACTGACCTTGTCTCAATGGTAACACAGTGTGGTTGGGTTTGTGCAAGAACAATCTTCCTTTCCCCAGATTTTTTTCTTCTCTCATATAATACATCCTGACCACAGTTTCCCCTCCCTCCTCTCCTCCCAGTCCCCCACCCCATTCCCCAGATCCACTCCTCCTCTGTTTTCCCTTCAGAAAAGAGCAGGCCTCCCAGGGATATCAACCCGAAACTGTGTAACAGGTTGCAAAAAGACTAGACGCAAGTCCTTATATCAGGGCTGTGTGAGGCAACCCAGTAGGAGAAAAAGGGTCCCAAGAGCATGCAGAAGGGTCACAGGCACCCCTGCTCCCACTGTTGGAGTCCCCCAGAACCCCAAGCTGTGTAACCATAACATAGCAGAGGCCCAGGCAGGCTCCATCATTGTTGCTCTTGTCTCTGTGAGCCCTTATGAGCCCCGCTTAGTTGATTCTGTGGACCGGGTTCCTTTGCTGTTCTCAGCTCCTCTTGCTCCTACAATCCTTCCTCCTCCAATCCCATGGGGTTCCCCAAACTCTGGGGGGAAGAATCCAATGGAGATCTCCGGTTTGGGTTCTCTCTCCACCAAATGTTTGACTGTGTGTCTCTGCTGGAGGAAGCCTCTCGTGACAATTGCTTCCCCAGATATTTTATGCAGGACTGGTATTAAACCTAGGGTCTTGTGTGTGACAGGCAAGCACTCTACCATTTAAATATCTCCCCCTTGCTCTTCTTACTTTGTGTGTTCTTATTGGTGTGCATGTGTGTGTGTGTGTAGGTCAGAGGATCACTACACAGTACCACTTCTTAAAACTGTCGTCCTCTATCTATTTTTCTGTTTTTCTGGACAGGTCTTCTCACTTGTCAAGGACTACCTAGCATGCAAGGTTGGCCAGTGAGCCCAGGAATCCAGCTGGCTCCTCTTCCTCCGTGGATTATAAGCATGTATGACCACGCTTGAGCCCTTTACATTGATTTCGGGGATTGAAGGCGGGTTCTTATGTTTTTAAACAAGCACTTTACTGACTGAGCCATCTCTTCTGGCCCCTCTACCACCACTTTTTACTTTTTATTTTGAGACAGTCTCATTCTGTAGCCCAGATTGCCCATGATCTTGTTTCAATCCTCCTGCCTCAGTCTCTGTGCATGGGGAGTATAGCCCAAGTAACAATATATGAGAGTCTGAATTACAGGGTAGATTTTTGTGGTGTGTGTGTGTGTGTGTGTGTGTGTGTGTGTGTGTGTGTGTTATTTCCCTGAGGACTCTGTATAGTAGACCTTTGAGTAGTAAGCAGACTGTGGCTATCAGATGTATGAGCTATAGTGGGTCCAGGACAGGAGCCCCCATGAATCATAGGCCATGTCTGGAGATGCAAGGACCATGGTTCAAAGAAGGCTGATAGGCAAGGAAGGAAAAATTTCTTAAAATTGTCTTTTGTTGCAGGATATATGATCACATTGTGAACCCTGAGATTGTGTTATTTATGGAAAAACCTGTTTCTAGTTGTGGTATGGCTCAGTCCTAGCACACACCTTTAATTTAAGAACTTTCTACTTAAATATTAAAAACAAGGTTAAATAAAATCAACCATAGATTAAGAGGTGGAGCAAGCAACCAGTTGATAGGGAAAAAACCATAAAGAGTAAAAGGGAGTCAAGAGGATAGAGAGGTGCTCAGGAAGTAGAGGGGAGGGACATTTAGTTTGAGGAGTTATGTGTGGCGCTTGCACCACCTGGAACCGTGATTGGGCAAGGATCTGGGGATTAAAAAACACGCAGAGACATGGGTCACTCTTGAAACAATTATGCCAATTTTATTGTGTTCCGGGGCAGCTTATATAAGTGCTCTCCTTGATTAGTGGCCACGTCCCAGCTCTCATGATTTTCTACTGAAAGTCCATCAGAAACTACTTCCTTGTTATCAGGAACTCGTGAGGGTTTCATGCTCAGAGCAGCTACAAGCATAGGAAAACAAGTTGTTTACTCTGGCAGGCAAGAGGTCTTAGAAAGTTCAGGGTTTGAGGGTCTGCAGCCCCTAACAGTTTTGATTGAAATGTCATAGTAGAAAGGTCTCTTCCTGGGACATCAGTGGAATGGGAAGGCCAACCAGGTGCTTTCTTGGCCTCTCTGAAGTAGCAGGTTTTCACCCCAGCATCTGGCTTCTTAGTCTTTTTTGGCAAAATTGAATGATGGAGATTTTGTTGAAAACATCAGTCTTTTCTTCTGCCTACTTTATGAGTCATTTTTTATTTCTTATAAATAAATGTTTGGCAAGTGGATCTGTTTTAATTGCTTATAAATCTGGGATTGTGCCAAAATTTTTTAGTAGAAAAGAGGTCATGAATAGGAAGAGTTTAAGAAGGTGTCATGGTTCTTTAACCTCCTTTCACCACACATGCTCAGCCTGTCATTCTCCTTCTCTACAGTTCTGCAAACAGGCACTTCTGTCTCCAGTGTACCCCAAAAAGGCCCTTCTCCATCTCTAGAGTACCCCAAACAGACCCTTCTCCATCTCCAGAGTACCCCAAACAGACCCTTCTCCATCTCCAGAGTACCCCAAACAGGCCCTTCTCCATCTCCAGAGTACCCCAAACAGACCCTTCTCCATTTCCAGAGTACCCCAAACAGGCCCTTCTCCATCTCTAGAGTACCCCAAAAAGGCAGTTTTCTGTCTCTAGTGTACCCCAAACAGGCACTTGTTTAGTTTTCTACATGTGTATCTATGTATGCATCAAAAAAACATCTATTGCAGGAATTGAGATCATGTGACTTGGGGACCCCGCCCCATCAGTGCAGCGCCTATAGGCCATGTTCCAGACTGGAACTTTGGGTCCTAATATAAGCTGTTCTGAAGGGGACCCCCTTCTTCTCTGGGAACCTCTATTGGCACCGCAGGACTCAGCTGGAAGGATAAGGCCTACCCACCTCACCCATGTTTGTCCCTTCCCTCCAAGTCACCTGCGTAGGTGTCACCCTCAATCAGGTCTGCAGACACCCTCACAGACACCTGGATGAGCACTAGGTGACCTCTTCAGATGAAGGTCAGATGCACTGGCTGATAAAACTCATGTCGTGGAACGAATCAATGATGCTACCCAAGGTTATTTAACCATCGCACAGACTTCCTTGATGAACATAGTGTTTAACACAAACAGCTAAGCCCAGAGCCACCTTCTCCCAGCCCTTAAGCCATGGTGCAATTTGACTCCTAACATTTTAGCTGCGGGTACATATGCAAATGTTAAGATGTATTTTTCATTTGTTTCTCACAGTTTATGAACATTAAGGAGATAATTGCCTTCTGGGTAGTAACCTGGGTGCTCTTTAAAAAATATTTGCTGAATCCCAGAAATTAAGCCCTAGCTGGAGCCTCTGACTCAGTCCCCTGATTCTCGGGACCTAATGGACTCCCTGTGCTAATGTGTGCACTGGGTTTCTTCAAATGCCAAGCTATCCTTTTCTGGCAGAATTGTAATCCATTTTCTTCTGACTATTATGAAAAATATGGACAAGAGCAAAATTTCAAATGATGTTTTACAAAAATTATTTAATCATCTCTGGCCCGTGGTGGGAATTCATATGCAATGGCCCTTGATGTATGTCTTTACAGAGCCACCCTGGCATTTGCAATCTTCGCCGGTTTCATGAAAACCTTACCCTGTTCGTCTGAGTGACGGACAGTTTTGTGTCAAGCAGAGTGCAGCAAAAGTTGCCTCAGAAGATGGCAGAAGAGGGTTTGAGCTTGGAGGGGTTTGAGTCTGCCTCCCCCACCTTCAGGATAACAGCACTTTACCACCAACTGGAGATGGGTATTCTAACATTGTGACATTATTGCTTCATTTGAGATCCTAATTTCATGAGAAATGATCTTGCCACCAGGGCAGGATGGAGGAAGCAGGCTCCATTAGCCATTTCCTTTCTGGAGAAATCACTTTAGATCGTCCCTGAAGCCCTTTCATGGGATGCAGGGTCAGGGCATCAAACTCTGGTGTGGTGTTGGCCTGGAGTCAGGTTTCACGTGGGGACCAGGACCTCTGCACACTTCTCTCCAACCTTTTGTGTTTTCAAATGGCCTGTCCTCCAGTGTCTTCCATAATGAAAAAGCTAAAGGTTTAGTATATCATTGATAGATACTTAAGTGCTGATCAATCGGTTAGCAATGAACGGAGGCCTGGAGCAAGACTGAGCCAGAGAGAGGGTTATAGGAAAGCAGATAGTCTTGGAGAAGGGTCCTCTGGGCCAAACAGCCCCTATTAGTATCAGATTATTTGTGCCTGCTGCAGGACGCCAGCCTGATTGGGCCCGTGGACTGTTAATATTTGAAGGGATGGGATGAGGTCTGGACCCTCACCTGAAATTTCAGCCCCTCTTCCAATCCATTTGTGTGCAGTTCTGCCCTAATTTCAGATGGCATCATGGTCCTAGGGTCTGAGGGATGCTCGAGTATATAAACTGGGGGAGGTTAATTAAGAGAGAGGGGATTTCTAGAAATGGCTATGAGGAAGATATCATCCAGGCTGGGTGAAAACTTTCCGTTGTGGAAGTTGTTCCTGATGACCCCTCACCCACGCTCTGTAAGTAAAACCAACAAATGTGTTTGTTCCCCAGAAGGCACTTTGGTGGATTCATTCTTTGGTTCATCCCCAAAGAAGGGATTCTCAAGACAGGTGGGGATGTGGGTGCCCATCTGCCAGGGCTCTGCAATGCATTATAACTATCATGGAAAAGTACCGAAGCAAAAGCCTGTTTCTGGATGCCCCAGTGTTGTTGATGCTGCTGGACACCATGGTCTAGGTGGACCTGGGTCTCCCCCTGTGGTCCCCTGATTTGTGACACAACATAAAGGGCTCTGGTGTGGAAAGAGCCTTTTAAAGACAGAGCCACACCCAGGCCACAGCAGAGGAAAATGGAGATCTAGGGTCGGAGAGAACGCCAGCACCAAAGACAGAGAAGCAGCTGGCCCAAGGCTCTTTGGGGCAGAGGGACTGTCTCCTTCACAGGGTGAGACAGCAGACATGCTGTCTGTGACATCTGCTCCCTTGGAGACAGATGCATACCTGTCAGGGCCAAGTCAGAAATTTGATGTGATTGACTCCAGGGTTCTCCTCACCAGCAAAAGCCTCACTTAGGCTGAGGGTTCAGGAGACCCATTATACAAAGTGGGGTGTAGCACTAATAATAAAAACCCAGAGACGGATATTGGGGTTCAAGCTGAAAGTCAGAAAAGCAGCCAAACCATTAAAGAGCTCTTACTTCTATGAAATGTTCAGATTGAAAAGAGCAAGTTCCTGTCTCCTCCTGCCTTATATTCTTCTCTAGTGCTGGTATTAAAGGCGTGCACCGCCACTGCCCAGCCTCTATGGCTAACTAGTGTGGCTGCTGGGATTAAAGGTGTGTGCTACCACTGCCAAGACTGTATGGCTGACTACTGTGGCTAGCTTTAAACTCTTCCCTTCAGGCAAGCTTTATTCATTAAAACACAAATAAAATATCGTTATAGTGGGTGACTCTAAAATGTAAGGGGTGGGAGATGGAGAGGTGACTTTGTAATGACAAGTACTTTCTGCTCTTCTAAAGGACCCAAGTTCCATTCCCAGCATCCACTTTTGAAAGCCCATTACCACCTGGGGCTCTGGGGGAACGGAAGCCTTCTTTGACCTCCACAAGTGTATGTGGCATCTCTCTCTCTCTCTCTCTCTCTCTCTCACACACACACACACACACACACA